>JANVCI010199325.1:0-10658 GCA_026413465.1 Trichosia splendens | reverse complement strand
GCCACTGGCGTCACTTTCCCCGATATCAGTTCTTTTGGAAGAAGACTAGCGTCACATTTACACTGCAAGTGTTTTTGTCTGATATATTTCATACTATGATGATGAAATTTATAAAATCTGCACTATAAATTAGTTACAAAACATTCTGGTAATGCTAAGATTCCATTTAAACCAAAGTTATCTTCACATATCAAAGTTGTAACGATAAAAACAAATAGCTTAAGCAGATATTTCGCATTCCTTTCCGAAAATGCAGTATTTTAACACTTTGTATGACATAAAATAAATAAATATTTGTTTTGTATTTTCACCGTGATGCAATTTATAATAAGATCCATGTTTATTTTCAATTATAACCACATTTTTATGTGGCACCTGCGACATCATGGACAGGAGATAGACAGATCCTCGGTTTGAATCCGATATGACACATTTACTTTCAAATAATTCTAATAAATAAACTTTCCTTCTCATTTCAGATATTCCAAAACACAAATAAACAATTAATATAATTAATTAATAATAATATTTACAATTAAACTTTAAAAATAATGAAATACTTAAATTCAACTAAATGGTAGTCTTGAAGTGGTCGTTGATAGATCATTACGCTGTGTCTTTAGCAACTCTAGTCACCTTTTATGTTTGATAAATGTTATCATCATAGATGAAATAGCATCAAAATATATTTTCGGACTTGATTAAATTTAAAAAGGGTTTTCAACCATGTGGTAATTCATAAAAGACGCCACGCACGAAATTGATAGACTTTTGTGACACAGTGGACACAGGGAGGGGAGTTCAGCCGTTGCGTGACTTCGTTTTAACTTTATTTTCAAAATAACTAATGAACTTATCATTGTCAAGTTTACACTGTTGGAAATCAGAAAAGCAACTATATCCAAGAACGTTGACAGATTAAAAAAATGAAAATGAGGCCTGTCAACTAGTCTTACTGACACTGAGACAGAGGCTTCAACAAAAAAAAAATGAAAAAGAAGCGCCTCATTTTGTCTCACTGAGATTAAGATAAAGAAATGAAAAATACTAAATGAGTAGCCTCAATTTGTCTCAATAAGTCTCAAACAAATTATAGCAACGGTTCAACAGCATACTGTGTAACCAGAATAGCAGCATTGGTTTACTCATTGGAATTCATTAAATATTCCTAATCTTCAAATTTCGGTAGTCTTAAACGGTCTCAAAAGAGTGAAAAAAAATTTGAAATGAGTTTTCTCAGGCTGTCTCAAAATATTTTTTCAGTCCAGAATGAGTAGCCTCATTTGGTGTCAAAGAGTCTCAAAAAATTGAAATTGAGTAGCCTCATTTAGTGTTAATAAGTCTCACAGATTGAGGCAAACAAAAAGTGTTAATCATATTATCTAAAAATCTAAATTAATAAAATGTATCTAGTTTTCATTGTAATAATTTCGTATAAATACTTGGGCTCTTTAATAAATAAATTAAAACATTCTGATCTCTAAAACGAGAATAGTAGATTGTGCAACAAGGTGCAAGGTTGTCGAATTGATGTTGGTGGTTTTTTTGTTTTTCCTCGTTTTCGCGTAGCGGAAAAACAACAAACTAAAAATGTTTTCTTTCTGCACATAGAAGTTAGCGACAATACATGCAAATTGTCAATAGTAAAACTAGAAATGTTTCCATTTGTAGAAATTTGTACAAAGAACATAATGCCATCTGTTGAATGATCGTGTGTCGAATAAAAAAAATTAATTAATTTCTTAGGAGATGGCGCTGTTTGTGAGCCACTGAACTGTCAAAATCTACAAATATATATCTCTCCACTTTCAAATGCAATTGTAGACTAAACATTTTATATGAAATTTCTGAATTAAATCTAAATCAAATGAAAATTCATCGTAAGATTATATGTACGCAATATTTATTGACACGTTGCACTTGAAATTGATAAATAAAATTACATTTTCAGCAACGAGTAGGATATTTTTGAATCCAAGTGAACGGTTTGTTAATGACATTAGAATGACAGTTCCTATTAAATAAACAACATGGATGTTAAAGAAATAGAAATCCGCGAAATCCGTAAATATCGTAAAAAAATGTAATTTCTTCAAAAAATATGTTTTATATGGGATCATGTGCCACGGTATGATTAAAATTATGTTACAGTGATTGTAACGAAATAGAAAATTGAATTACATAACTACGAATGATCATTGAAATAAGTATTTCTATTCACATTTTGACATCAAATTTTCGGTTTCAGGGTATTTAGAGATCTCCGATCAAACAATAACCTCCAAACTAAACTAATATTTGGACACACGATCCACATTTGGACAAAGGCTTTACATAAATAAGTGTCAAATTGAAAAGAAATCCATTTTTTTTAAACAAACTCGAGTCCGCTGATGAGATGGCAGATAGAGAAATCCTAGCGCACGATTTAGTGCGGCAGAAAGACTACACGAATGCAATAAATGAATATGACTCAATTCTCAGTCCGACCACACATAATTTCAAAACGCCAAAGGATCAAATTATTGGATGTTTAGTTGGACGAACCGAATGCTACATTGAATTGAAAAATTATGAATTGGCTGTAATTGACTGCAAACGTCTATTGAAAATGATTACGAATGCTGAACTAGCCGATGTTACCAGCACCAGTGTTAGGATAAGGCGTCGATTAATTCATGCTTTGTATAAGCTAAAACGCTTTCAAGAGGCTGAAACGGCATGTCGCGATTGGATTAGTTGCCCTCAAGTGAATGCGGATATGTTAAAAGTTCTTGAGCGTTATAGAACAGTGATACAAATGATTAATGGCCAGAAAAGCAATCAACGGATATCTATTCAGCGTCTGGATGAAGAAATGGCATCGATTGATAGTAAACTGGAAACATGGGCCACTCACAATCTTCCACAGGATAAATTTAGTCGAGTTACTAAACAATTTCCAACCAATAATCATACGTCTGCGAAAAAAGGACTAACAATAGCTATTGAGTCGAAAGCGAAGGAGAAATTGGACAACCAAATTCATAAGAATTTTGATCAAGTTTCTAACCTTACGATTAGCAATGGCGATGATAACGATGTGATAACATGCACATATTGTGCGGTAAATTTTCTGGATCGTTTGGATTTACGAGCTCATTGCCAAACGGAAAATCATCAAAATGTTATTATGTCCGACGAAGGTAATAAAATCCTATATTTGGTATTTTCTATTAAAATGTGTTCATTTTCATCTTATAGGTCGTGACTGGAAATGGCGACCACCACCGCGGGGATATACTGCCGATTCTTACAATTTATGCGAAAGTTTCAATGATAATTCAGTGTGTCATTATGGCAATCAGTGCGTCGAAGCTCATGGCAGTGAAGAACTGAACGAGTGGAAGGAACGTCTTGAGTATAGAAAAATGCGACTACAGCGAGCTTGTGAGAAAGAATTGTACGGTAAAAGTTACACCGAACAAATACTTGAAAAGTGGATATCAGCACCGAGTCCCGACAAAATAATGAAAGAGAAAATCGATGGCGTTGAAGAAACATGCTCTAACGAATTGGTTACCACCGTTTCATCGAAAATCTCAAAACGAGACTGGACATTTGTTTTTAAAACGCGTCGTATGCTAAAGGCTGTTGCTTTGCTTCAAGATGCTCATCGAAATCATTTCATGCTGAAGCAGGTATTTCCTGCTGAGCCAAGACCATCGAAACGAGGACAAACATCATGTAATAAAGTAGTTGAGGCAGAATTATCGTCTGATCAAGAATGGGTTGTCCAAAATTCAGACTCCCGTTACGCGGAAAATCCATGTGAAGCAAGTCTGGTATTAGAACACCGAGTAAAAGTGGTCTTCACAACCGACATTTATGGTACCTTTCGTCAAGCTGTTGTATTTGATTTCGGTTCCGAACCCGTGTTGGTGAAACATTTGTGTGTAGATGTTATCCCGGTGACGGATGTAGATAAAATTCAAGAAATCCGAAAGGAAATGGTTTTGTCAACGTCTAAACGTTGGGACAACGAAAATTCAGTGATTGTACCATTCGAGACAACACTCGGACCGCATTTAACCACACCGGAACATTTGGCTGACGAGCAAAGGGAGAAGGATTTACTTGAACGCTATCCGTGTCCTAGAGCATCAACATTCACATTGACGCAAACAACAATTACTGAAAAGAAACTAACGAAAAACAACTATCGCTCTAGGATTCACGAATTATTGTACGTCGAAGAAATAGCGCGCTACGAGCAAGTAGCCAGATACAACCTGACAACAAATCTTAGAATTACGTCGAACTACTTATTGACACCGAGTGGAATGGCAACTAGCACAGCCAAATATTCTCATTCAGGGGAATTATTTGCATTGATGACCCTTGGCAAAGACGTATCAGAAGACACATCCGCTGGTCGGTTGATTTTGAACAATTGCACGACTGTATATTTGTCCAACTCAGATTACACACCAGTATCTGATGATGAAAAGCGTCATGTATATGAAGCACAAATCGAGGACAAAGGAAAAACAGTGATTTATTTAAAACTGTCGGCTCAGTGCGTCGCTGAACTGAAACTAGCACCCGATACAGAATTCTCTGCAGATATTCAATTTCAATTGAATCGACTGTCATATTGCGAATGGCATCATGCACTCGACAAAATAGCGGATTTTCGTATAATTTTTCCAGAAACATATTTGGAACCAAGTATTCCTTGGACACCGAAAAAACAGTGGGCTGACATGGTCGATCCTAAGTTGAATTCCAAACAGAAAGAAGCTGTATTGGCTATAACAACGGCGTCTCATATGCCACTACCACCAATTTTACTAATTGGACCATTTGGTACCGGGAAAACATACACATTAGCGAGTTCAATCAAACAACTTTTGTTGCAAGATGACTCAAGAATACTGATTTGCACGCATTCGAACTCAGCTGCTGATTTATATATTAAAGACTATTTACATCCATGGGTGGAAGATGGCTGTGAGGAAGCACGACCATTACGTGTTTATTATCATAAGAGATGGGTCGCAACTGTTAATAGTACTGTACAAAAGGTAAGTTTTATTTTTTGTGCTAGAGAGTGTAGCCTCCAATACTGGAATTTACGATTTTGTTTATCTTGATTTTTGTGGCATAGTTAATTATCATACGTACATGTAGTACTTTTCCTTTTGAGACGTTTTAGATATGTATGACTTCTGTTAGCGATTGCATTATTGTTAATTTGTGTTCTAAATTTTGTTGCATCTCACTCATTGTCTTGTCCTTATTTAAGCCGATTACGCTCCCATTCAAGTAATCATGTACCAAAAATTAAGGACGTCGTGTTTAGTAATGGTTCATTATTCAAATCAAAAGAAATAATTAAGTCCAAGAGTTCCTATAGCAAGCTAGTAACTACTTCTGATTTACAAGGCTAGCAATGAATAATAATTCTTCCGCTCGGCAAGACTTCGGATTTTAATACAGTTGAAAAATTTAGTCATTATATAATACGTAATGTGGTATTCGTATTCATGTCTTCGCGATAAGTTTCCGACCTCGTTACGTTGGCTATGTTAGCAATGTTAAATAACGGTCAACATCCGTAACAACGTAAGGTCAGACGGTTCTATCTCTCAATGCTACTACCTCTTCCCCTTCCTTTGCGTGGAAGATTGAGTCTGATTCCAATACTTCAATGAACATGTTAATTTCGGTTCCACGTTCACGACAATACAAAATTAAAATCAACTTCAACTCAAACTGGGCAACTTCGTTATGATCTGCGGAGACATTTTTGTTGGTGGACAGTCTTGATGAACGACGCTTGTTGCACTTACGATTTGCACAGGTTTGCAGATAAGATTTAATAGTTAGTCAACATCGTTACTGTTCACCTAGTTGCCAGACTAATAAATGCTATATGCTCCAAAATGGTGAAAATTGTTCCTGGGTACTGTGGTGTACCTTTTAAATTCGAATGTTAGCGTTGGCTCCTGTACTCTGTTACTGGGACACAAATGTTTCTCTTCCTCTGAGTAAACCACATATTTTATTGTTGATCTGAAGCTTTTCTTATCTACTGATTGTGGTCGAATCTAACCTACGCCAGAAAGGCTACAAAATACGTTTATTTTTGGCGGTACAATATTTCATCCTAAGCCGGGTAACGTCTCAGCTTCGTCAGACTTTTGTGGAAGCTTAAATAACTCAGTATTCTCTACAACAGTGTTATTCTTGATTTAAGAACCGAGTATACCACTGTACTGGTTCATTTTAGAATGTCACGAATATAGTGCTCATAATAAGCACTTATAATTACTGCAGTATCATGAATTGCCTTTATTTTAATCGAGTACGTGCAATTATCTTGTATTGCAACTTCCAATCTTCCCATGTTCACAAAGAAGGGTAAATTTCTTCGTTACAAGCAACTAACTCGTGGTTGACCAAAAAATAAATCTGGTTCTTAGTGAAGATTTATTTGTGTTTTTGAAGCAATTACTGCGTTTTAACGGGTTAATTTAAATTTTGTTTCAAATTTTCAGTATTGTTTAATCGAACTAGCTGGAAATGTTCGCAACTTTCGTCGACCATCTAAAGAAGACATTATGAAATATCGTATCGTTGTCGTGACTCTCAGTATATCAATGGAGTTGGCTTCACTGGACCTACCGAAAGGATATTTTACACATATTTTCTTGGATGAAGCTGCACAAGCTATGGAATGCGAAGCAATTATGCCATTGGCATTGGCAGGCGATACAACTAGAATTGTACTAGCTGGTGATCATATGCAAATGAGTCCAGAATTGTTCTCTAATTTCGCAAAGGAGAGAAAATTACATATTTCATTATTGGAACGTTTATATGATCACTACCCAGCTGATTTTCCATGTAAAATTTTGTTATGTGAAAACTATCGAGCACACGAAGCTATCACAAAATTTACGTCGGAATTATTCTATGATCAGAAATTGATTGCATCTGGAAAACAACCTAAACATGATAAATTCTATCCTCTTACGTTCTTTACAACACGCGGAGAAGATGTGCAGGACAAAAATTCCACTGCTTTTTATAATAACTCTGAGGTATACGAAGTGGTTGAACGGGTGTGTGAACTGAAAAAGAAATGGCCACCCGCTTGGGGTAAGATAAATGATCAAAGCATAGGCATAATGACACCGTATGCTGATCAAGTATTCAGAATAAGATCTGAGTTACGAAAACGTCGTATGGGTGGAATATCCGTGGAAAGAGTATTGAATGTGCAAGGAAAACAATTTCGAGCCATTTTTCTATCAACAGTACGAACACGAAGAACTTGCGCAGGTGTTGGAGGTGGTAGTCAATCGGATGACATGGACTACGGATTCTTGAGCAATTCTAAATTGCTGAACACCGCTATAACAAGAGCCCAGAGTTTAGTAGCCGTGGTTGGTGATCCATTGGCGTTGTGTTCCATTGGGCGATGTAGAAAAGTTTGGGAACGATTTATTGAAATTTGCTATCAGAACAAGAGTTTATATGGCATAACATGGAGCTTGCTACGCTCGCAACTAGATGGGGTTGAATTGAAAAAAACGTACGTTCTCAATCCATTGGCTCCTGAGTTTATTCCGAGAGCTCATCAAGCAGAGGCTTACCTTCGTGATCAACAATCTAATTTGCATATACAACAACAACAGTATCAGCAACATCATCAACAACAGTACCACCACCATCAGCAGTCTCAACAATACCAATTACCAATTCATCACATAGGACATACTAATTTTCCACCCCAAAATGTACTCAATCAACAAATTAGGGGTCTCACTAATGCGCCTCAAATGCAACAGTACGGTGCGCCTAACTTAAACTCACAGCAGCAAGCCGCAACGCAACAGTTTCCGTACATTTTCTATAACCAGCAGCAACAAGCTCAGCAACATCCCCACGCTCAACAACCTCCTATTATTCGTGCGTCCCAAATATCGCAACAACAACAACAACAGCAGCAGCAACAACAACAACAGCAACCGCCACCATCACACTTTCCTTCATCCAGTCAATCTAATTTGTGGGGTCCATCGTCTTATCCAAACGTAGCCAATCCATGGCCTAAACCGACGTCACAACCTCAGTTACGTCCGCAACAGACGAGCTCACAACAACCGTTGCATTTGAACCTTTCACAATCTCGACAACAAATTACATCGCTACGTAGTCCTGGCTCTCAAAATATGCATTCACAGATGTCTTTTATGCAAAACAATAAGCCTCCACCACCTCCCCCTAACTATTTAGTTGCACAGCAGCAAAATCATTTACGTAACATGGGTGATACGATTAGTCCAGGCTCAGCGTCATCAATGATGCCAGGCCAAATTCAAGCACAAGATCACATATCACCGTTAACAACTGATATGTTGGCATCGATTGCGGCTCGGGCAAATCAAGTACATCAACAAAATGCATATAGTGCTGCTATCTCAAAAAATCAACAGCGACCAATAGATCAACAAAATATGCATATGGAAAAAGACTTACAGTTTCTTCAAAACGTTCACATTCCCGACCGTTTGATACATCATCCACAAGCACAAATGGGAGGACTTCCGATGCCTTCACCATCTCCAGGTAAGCAAACATTTTATTTAATATATTCAAACATATATGAAATTCTTGTCTTGTCGCAGATTTTAGCAATCTACTTCCCCCAAATATGAGTTTTTATGAAATGGCATTGGAACCAAAAGAAATTCAGTTTAATTGGTTTGTGAAACTTGTCGAAACACAAGGTGGTGAAGTGGCCAATAGGTTTGCAGAGATACTGCGACAAGTGCCAACATTAGCATCATTAAACCAAAACAAACTGAATTTGAGTAGAATAGACCAGGCACTACAGCCAATGCCAAATGTTCAAGGTTATGGTCAACACCAGGACTTAACGTTTGACACGCTAATGTCAAATATGTCTATGTCACAACCGCTAATTAGTGATTTACTCGGAACTAAAGACTTACAACAACATCCGCAACAAAAGCCAAGCCAACATTTGTCTCAATTCCAATCAAATTCAAAACTCCATCCGATGTCACTATGTTCATCGAATCGAAATTCTGTGATTTTAAATGAACTAGCTGGATACAGAATCAACGATATTCCGCAGCAACATCAACAGCAACCGCAACAATCGGTTCCACTGTATCGACGTCAGGCTGGCCAAAACTTTGGAAGCACTGGATCCACATCATCTAATACCCAATCAATTTCATCATCAACTCCAGACACTATGGACAACAATATTTTTGACAATTTGTTCAATCATCATGAAAATCAATTTCACGGCATTTTGCCCATTCAGGCTCTAACGGCCGCACTTCAACCAAATTCATTTCATCTCAATCTCAATCATAATCAATCGACGCAGCCACAGCAACAGCAACAACAACTGCATCGAGATGATATGATAAATCGACATAACAATAGTAACACTACGACATATGCTAGCGTACTTACACAAGGTACGAATCAACAAAATCAAAATATGTCCTCATTAGCTAAACAACAACAGCAGCAACAACAGTCTTCAAATAATGAAGAAAAAGATCCGTTCGCAGCTATTCGTGAATTGGGTCAAAGAAGTAACGGTTATTATAACTACTTTCAGTGAATGAAAATTAGATATTAATATTATCCAGAACATTAAAGTAGAAAACCTAATCGTAAGCTAATTCGGAAAGTTTTAATTGTAAAAATTAAACAAAAATAAAAAAAACTCGGAAGTAACGTGTCGACTTAAATTCTGTCGTTTCTAAGTCTGATCTTATGAAAACGGTACTAAGTTAATCAATTCATTAATGGGAATAATTTGTACCGAAATATTACTTCCGAAAAAAAAAAAAATAAAATACAAAAAAAAACTCAAGACGCAAGAAGTAGTGAGATTAAAAAAAAAATTAAAATATGTTTGAAAAATCAAAAAAAGTCTTGTCTATGTTTTATTAATTAAAAAAAAGTAATTATGTATATTTAATAACACCGTATGCTGTAATGTAACATAAATAAATTTGTCACAATAAGCGTCCTTTCTTTGCGTTTATTTACTGTTTAGATAAAGTCAAAGGGTCTGATAGGTTTATCAAAGACATGTAACATTCCGAATCGAAAGTCGTCAGTTTTGCCGTTGTCAAAACTCTTTTGATCATATAGGGAATCAGAAGGAACATCCCAAATCTAGGAATTCACAATCACACACCACGGCAATGTGCTAAACCCAGCAGAAAATACGAAAACCTTATGGAACTTCTCAGAATATTGTGGGAAATACTAAGGAACATGCCAAAGTTAGGAACTCACACTTATCACTTGGACAATGTCCTAAATCAAGCAGGAAATGCGAAAAACCCGAAGGAGGTTCTCAAAATCCATTTAGTTTCATGAGGAAATAGCCGGCTTCGGATACTCTTTGCATAAAAAACCAGAAGGAGAAGCAAATTGCCTCAAGAGCAATTCGAGAGACCCGTAAGAACCCCCTTCGTTTACCACACTTTTGCCAACATTTACCAATATTTAGCAGTTTCTAGCACCTTTCTAGCAGTTTCTAGCAAATGTATAGCAATTTCTAGCACCTTTCTAGCAGTTTCTAGCACCTTTCCTGCAGTTTCTAGCACCTT
>JANVCI010199214.1:0-10659 GCA_026413465.1 Trichosia splendens | reverse complement strand
AGTCACGAGAAATCACAATGAAAAATCTTCATTAACTTCCGAGTCGCTAACCCCTTGGTCACCATTCGAGCTACAGCTTTGTTCGGTAATATTGTCGACTGTGAAATTTTCTATAAATCGAGAATGATTTGATGCAATTTGCCCGTTTTTCTGCTCGTGGCAAGGGGTTTGCAGTGTGACATATCAACGATTCAATCGTTCACGAGTTTATGTGATAACGCACAGACAGACAGACGAACCGACTGACATGGCTTTTTTACGTTGTTGGGTGGTTCCCTCCGATAATATGTCTGTGTTTTCGCCGACTCGTTGGCTGGGTATTTCCTCATCGAAAATCACAAGATTTCTTTAGTAAAAAGAATATGAGAAGGTTCTGAGTGGTGTCATGAATTAAATATTAATGTTGCAATTAGATGTAACGAAAGTACATAATTAACAATAATCCAAATATCATTTCAACAGTACGTGCTTTCATATAATTCCATTAAATTGTATTACAGGCTTGATTCACTGTATCAATTATACATCGGAATTCAGTAATGGTGTGTGGAAGGAATTGTACATTACTAGTACCAACCAAGTGGACAATCACATTGTATTGAAAGATTTGGAATTTGCGAATGTGTGGTACGATGTAAGAGTGTCGATAAAGGTTCAAAATTCATCATACGATAGTATGTGGTCCAATTTTACTTCCACAACATTTCGAACATTGTCTCGCATACCTGACGAACCGCCAAAAGTAGATTCGGGCGGTTTTAGTGTTGACGATAACGGAAACATTTATTTGTATTGGAGGGAGATAGCGAAATCGAAGAAAAACGGAAATAATCTGACGTACAATATTACTATTGAAAGCGGTGCACCATCGTGAGTGTTTATTGAGACCATTTTCTGTTAGATTTTCTAAAAATATTCTTCAATTACAGATTTATTAAACCCAATCTCACTACTAACACAATGGCCAAATTTGAGCGAATGACTGCATACATGAAGAATAATCTAATTTTTCATATTAGGAGTACTAACGATGATGGTAATTCAATAGCGTCAAGTGTTATAGTTGTTCCGAAAATTCAGAATCGTCTCAAGCATCCAGTACACATAAAGAAAATATTACTCGATCGCAAATATCATTTATCATGGAATCCACCGAAATTTAGTGACGATATTCAAAGCTATACCGTGTTTTGGTGTGTAACGAAGAATCAGTTTCTTAATCAATGTGACGTAAGTATTTAATGATTTGTCATTGGCTGCATTCAAGAAATAATCAATTTTTTCCCGCTCAGGGATCGATCAATTTTGACCGAGTTTCCAGATATGTTACAAACTATACATATTCATCGAATGAAACATTAAACTTTGCTGTGGCGGCTAATTCGATATTTTCAAGTTCAGGAATGGTGTGGGCTAGATGTACAGCTGGATCGATTAATGGTGAGTGAAAATGTGATTTATGCAAAGCGTTTCGACTCTCTTGCGTACAATCAAATCTTTGACATTGGTGTGCTGTATGTATGTATATGACGAAGCCTTGTTTCTTAAAACCGTTGAGTAGGTCGTGTATTTAGTTTTAGTGTTGGTGCTTCATAATAATAAAAAGCAAAAAGGGAAAGTCTCTGGCAGAAGAGAAGTTTTAGAACAGGGGTTAGTTTGCTGCGTATAAATACCACGACATAAACAAGTGCCATTAACATTTAAGAGAACTTACAGTAAAATTGTTTGGAAGAGGACTTGAATTCACATTTCATGTTCTTTTCAGTCACATTGTCTAAGATGAAGAATACCTCGTAATCTAATTCAATACCTGAGAAGCAAAACGAGATTTTTTTTGCCCTGGGCAACGCTAAGAATCTATAAAGGAGACATTTCCGTCTGCTTTCCAATGCAGCGCCGTAGCTAGTACCTACTACGAGGAGAGCCGAGCCTCCAAATTTTTGTTATGTTTTAAATAAAAACGAAGAAAGTTTAGATTTTAATATGTAGATTAGTAACGTGAAGGTCACGAGCGACGCGAACGGAAATTTTTTTACTTGATCGTAGTATTGCGTCTATTTAAATAATTTTTGTTTTACTTCACTTCACTGAAACTGTAAATTTGTCTCACTGTCTAGAGGCTAGGCCCCTTCTTGTCCCTCCGTAGCTATGACACTGCTTCAATGCACACGAAGATCTTAATCGATTAAGGGAAAATAACATATGTTCCGATATGGGATCGTCTCATGAATCTGTAGTGCAGACTCTGTACCCAGCTGCGGAGCTTGTGCAATTAATTCTCATCCGATTTTGATATTCATTTTTCTTTTGATAGGAAACGGTTTTGAAGATGGGTAAATTTGTTCATGTAGGTAGGGAGCTAGTCAGTTGTCAAAGTGGTGTACCAGTTTCGACCTGAAATAAAGTTGTATAAAATGTTATGTTGAACGAAGTTCTCATACGTTAGACAGTCGCAGCTCGCACCGCTGAGCTTACACCGACAAGGGCTTATTTATTAGTCCGTTACCGTTTTTGTAGAAAATGTTAGGGGAACATGTTTTTGGTTTAAGCCACCGTCGATAATAATTGTTATATCAATTATATTGGAAAGCATAAGAGATAGAAGGTTGGGTCCAAAGGCAAAGTAGTAGCAATGTTATCAATAAAAAAACCAGGAAAAAAATCAGGAACACCCCATCTCTGAGTACGAGTCTACAGTCAAATTGACCCAGTGAATTTGTGTTGTTTCTCATTCAGATTGGTTGCGAAGTCGTGGCTACTACCATTCAAAGTTTTCGCCTATCTTTTCGTGATTTCCTTTCTGAGCCCCATGGTAAACGAATATGTTGAAGACAGACCAACGACTTTCTGAAGTCAATTTGAAAAAGGAGCAATAAATTTTCATTTGAGTTCTTTTTAAGTTATCATGTTGATGTACGTTAATGGTGCGCTCCTAAGCAAAATTGTTGTGTACAAAACGACGAAAACAACTCAGAATTGTAATCTTTGCAGTTTGTTTGACAATCTTTTAAGCGGATGACATTTTTATAGGCTGGTTATTTCATGAGCATGTTATAGTCCTGGATATATATTTATGTACGTGATCATTATTGTAACCCTTGAGTGTATAGTTTAACGTTTGAGGACCAATTTCATAGATCTTATATAAATTTGTTACTTCATTGCGGCGCAAAGCAATTCGTATCCATGTTTAATGTCTTTTTATTTTGATTTTTTACGCCAATAATATTTTATACTGTGAAAATGAGTGATTAAAACCGCTAACCACACTAATCCAGCTAAATGCACGACCTATCGCAGTTGAGTAAAAAGACGGTTTCATTTTTTAAGAAAAATCTCACTTTCTGGACTCAGCACGATTCTTCTACGAAAGAACGTCCGTTACCTGCAATAAAAATGTAGACCGTCTACTTTTCTAATTCGAAAAAGGCGTATGCATAAAGCAAACCGATTTAGTTGTTCCTTCTTCATGGAAGTTTCGAGAAAAATTGTTTACTTTTGGTTCGTTTTTATTTGCATTGAACTCAAAAGTTGTATTTATAACATTTTTGACGGGTAGTGAAAACATGCACTTGATTTGTCTTGTCCCTTGATTTCCAATTGCATTTTGTTTCTATGAATATAGCTACAAAATACCCAAGAAACATAATAAAAGCTTATGATTATTTACAGATATCGGCAAATTATCAACAATTTGGATAGCTAAGATTGAATCCACATCAATTGAATTCAAATGGACTCTGGAATGTGTCGATCAAACAATTGTAAACGGTTTCAATTTGACTTACTGTCCCATTAAGGACCCAAAAACCGTAGATTGCAAGGAAAACACAGAACGATATATCAATATAACCAAAAGTGACTCATTGGGTTACACATTGACTGATTTAACGCCGTATACAACATACAAAACCGTTATTTCTATGTATTCCTCACAACGTGTTTCGCCTGGACCAGCAAGTGAACCATTAATAAACACGACATTGGAAGCAGCACCATCACCTCCCAGAAATTTGGATTACACCAATGTAACCGATAGTTCCGTTACACTGCATTGGGACGTTCCGGAACATATTAACGGAGTACTAATGAAATACAAGGTCTGGTACAATAGCCAATTCAAAGAGGTTGACAAACAAAATCTTTCACCGAATATGACCTACATATTGACGGGATTGAAAAGTTACACGAAGTATGACATTTTGGTTGTAGCCTGTACTGTAGCCGACTCAAATCGAAGTAATACCGTGACGATAGAAACGAAAGTTGGAATTCCTGGCAATATAACACAACCAGTAATAAATGACGAATCTAACAACTTTTTCATTCAATGGGATCCACCAGCAATGCCGAATGGTCAGGTGCAGTATTACGAAGTGAAAGTTTTAAATAAAGTTGGTAGTGATGAGATCGTGCACAACAGCATGATGAGAGGAACCAAATGCACTTACAATTTTAAGAAATGTGATCTCGGAGTTGATGTGCATTCGTTTTCTGTGCGTGCAATTAATGTCCTCAATACACCGTTTGATAAAAAGTCAATCGATCATCATATTGATTCCAGTCAACTTGTATGCGAGGAGGAAAATGATTATGAACTAAAAGAATTTATTCATTCGGACGAACATGCGACGACACTCCATGGCAACTGGTCGTCACCTGCTCTGTATAATTGTAACCAATCGGAATATGCAACTGGCGGCTGGTATGTACTGTGGACTTTAATCTCACTGATTGGAGCTGCAATAGCTTTTGTGTCATTCTTCATGATGAAAAAGTTTAAGAACATGAAAGACATAAGTGTCGAATTACCAGCTGGATTAGAAGATATCAAAGAAGAGGCAAACAGCAAAGGGTTAACATTGGATTATAGTATAAACCCGAGACCGGATAGTACCAAACCGAATCACTATTCAACTGTATCAAATGAACAGGAGCAAAGTTTGTTGAGAAATCGTATGGAATCGGGAAGTAGTAACAACACTGACAGTTCCAGTGGACATTGTGAATATAATGAAGCCGTCGATGATTCGGAGTCAGAGCATCAAAATGATGAAGAAAGTACGGCTCAAACACTTTCCGAAAACTTGGACATGGCGAAGGTAATTGATTAACTAGTTTCGATGTTATTCATTTGTTAAACGTTGTCTTCCAAACAGAGTTCTCCTACACCATTGCTACCAGCCACAAAACTATCAGCAATCAAAAAAGATCCTATTATCATGCCAGCTCTCAACTATCAAAGCATGCCAACTCAAATGCCATTGTCCTCGAACAATTACATTACCGAAGCTTTTCTTCGATCTACTCCAACTGCACCTCAACCATTAACATCAAATGGCTATGTTTCACATGACGCGATTGCAAAGGTATTTTTCTGAAGTCAACGTGAAGTCCGAGATTTGCTTAATTTTTTTATTTCAATCTTTTATCAGCCTTCCACCACTGGATATACGTCATGGAATGTAGCTACAAGTAGGCCTTTCATTCATCCTGGAGATGAAAATAAAATTAAAAATCCTGTAGTGGCCACCACTGACATAAATGGAATATCTGGTGAGTTGATTTTTTCGTCTGCTGCTAATGTTGGGGTTAAATTGTTCTATGAAGAGCTATAGGGTAACGTGTAGTGACTGTGAAGGTTATTACAATGTTCATCTTCATGGAATGTTATCCGAAGCCTGCGATTTTTCGAAAAGGTTTTGACAGAGCTCCAAGGGGTTCTAATTATTTATCAAAACAGTCATGGCTTTAGATCACCGATCAAGTACATTTTGCAACTACTCATGAAAAATAGAGTAAAGGAGAACGTCTAACATGAAAATTTTTGACCCCGAAAATAGTCCAATGTTGGTTGATGTATAGTTGATCAATTTTCTCCTTATTCAGAATTTACTCTTTGAATCAATTTTCAGTCTTAAGTTTCTGTTGAGTATGAACTCACTAACTCCTTCAAAACACATAACTCAACTTCAAATATGTCTCTTTCTTCGAACAAAGCATACTCCCACAACTCAGTACATTTAGACAGTCACACGTCTTGAAACATTTCGAAATTGAACCCAACAGCTGTAGTCTGGCGCCTTGGCCTCTCTAGAATCTCTTGTCAAATTAAGATAATATGTATTTGATTGGGTCATGTTTCATTAGCCTGATTTCTGGCTGTATGAGACAATGTTTTTGTTCATTATTGTTCCGCGACGGAGCTCAAAGTTAAAATTTCACCATTTTCGAAGCCCTACAATATGATTACGCAACGCGATTAAATTTCGCTTATAACTTAATCCAACTAGTATTCTAACAGTTTCACCTCAATCGAGCAAGAAATCAATTTTTGATGACTTCGTGGTTGTTGTGAAGCTGAAATTTCATAAATTACGAGTTAGTTAGGCAGACTTCGCAATACATAAGAATTCATCAAAAATCAATTTCTTATTCAAACGAGGTGGTTAAGATATCTTTAGAAAGCTAATGGATTAAGCTTTAAGAGAAGTGTAGTTCCGAGATATCAGGGTTGCATAAACATGCTGTAGTGCTCTCCAAAGCTTGACAATGGTGGACATTTAATTTGTAGCTCCACCGGACCTCTAAATATTTGTAAAAAAAAATTTAGTGTTTTTTCATGCTCTATCACCGATCTAGCTGGTGTCCGCATCATACAACCAAAAAGCAGAGGTTAATGTTAAGCTGAGGCTAAATATTAAGCAGAGGCTAAATGTTAAGCAGAGGCTAAATGTTAAGCGGAGGTTAAATGTTAAGCGGAGGCTAAATGTTAAGCAGAAGCTAATGTTAAGCTGAGGCTAATGTTAAGCAGATGCTAATGTTAAGCACAGAGGCTAATGTTACTACAGTTTGTTGTTGAATAATATTTTTTTTTCTAAAAATTTTTTCAGGTTACGTGACACACAAACAACTATCCGATTTTGGTCAATTAATACAATAATTCATTTAGCTATACGTAACGACGATAGATAACAGACTGATGCCACGTTTTGAAACAATTTTCAATTCGAAAACTTAAGTCAAAAGTTAATGAAAGAAAGGGAAATTGTTTCGGCATCAATCTTGTTTCATATCTCATCAAATCTCGAACTGATTATATTTAAAAAGAAAAGAAAAGAAAAGAAACTTTAATTATTAAATTAACGAAAACCCTATTGTGATCGTAATAAGTGTTGTTTTTACACAATATAAATGAAGAGCTTAATCAACATCGAATTTATGTGCATGTCAAGGAAATTTATATAAAATAATTCAAAAGAAAAGAATCCAAATGCTATTTTTTATTGAATTTTGATGCCGAGATATGTAGTGATTGTAATATCCATAGTAAGTTAATTGTTGCACAAATTCATAATTACAGAGCACAGTTAAAAATTTGTGTCATTTATTGATATTTGAGAAGAGATATTAAATGTAGTTGAGATCTTCTCAGTAAATTTTCTTTTTAACCACCATTAACATTAGTGGTGATGTCTTGAAACGAACAACAGTGATAAAACAATAAAATTAAAAAAGAAAGAAAAAGAAAAACCAACAAAAATTGAACAAATGTTTTGATATTGAAAGCTATATATTTAGTGTTACTAGCAGACAATTAGTTAGGACACCGGAGCTTATTAAGTAATGAAACTCTCAATGTTGACAGTGTTATTGTTAATGTTTAAAAATGTTTAAATATTGATTAATTTTAATCCAATCTGCTAAGAAAACTGCGAATTTTTTTTTTCATTTGTGGAATATGTTGTTCCGAACACCTTAAACTCACTCAAAAAATCACGATACCTGAGTAAGAGCTCGCAGATGCTCATCAACTTAAGCATTTAAGTTTTATCGACAAACCGGAAGATTTTATGTAATCCGGTTAGTGAACATCTGGTAGTAAAATGATTAAATAAATTTTTCATACCGTTTAAACGTGGAGTTCATGAAAAGGTCGTATCGACAAAAGGTCAAATTCAGTCCTAAACAGCGGACAGTATTATCAGTAATTTATCGAGAACTAAAAATTTAAAAAGATGGAAAAATAACGTTTTTTGCATACAATGCAAATGACACTGTTTATCGAAGTAATTTGCTTACAAGAATTGTCTGTCCATTGACTTTACTTACTTACTTATCCGGGCTCTACAACCATCTCTTGGTTTTGGCATCCTCCAGCATGTTTCTCCAATCAGAACTTATTCGCGCCAACGTTCTCCAATCGCTTACTCCAATTCTTTGTAGGTCCGACTCGACAGCATCTTTCCATCTTCCCCTGGGCATTCCTGCCCGTCTTTTTCCATCTGGACGTCCATTTGACAATTTTTGAGCTCTTCACTCAGTTTTGAAATCGTTTTTTTATTTTTTGGTTTTTGCCGAAGTTAGAAGATTTTGGATTTTGGATTTTGGATTTCTATGCTCTCTATGCAACTTACTTCAGAGTTTTTACTCACTTCTCTGTCCAAATTTAAACATGTAATCATTCTTGATTATTGACTATCTTTTTCCTGTCGGGAATGTCAGGAATATCGAACATGCCGTTGAGCTCTGACGAAGATGTAAAAGTGCTGTCGAGGTCTCTATATCGTTGTTGCTATTACCAGAATGAAGATATTGTAACAGCCCTTAAAGATTGGTTCATCTTTGCTGTACTCTTTCACCCAAAGTTTCGAGTAATTCAAGAGACAGTGGAGAATTCAGTTCGTTTTATTTCAGCGAAGCAAATCAGCTGTAATCAGATTATCATCACAACGACAATGCTGCTACAGCGTTAAAGACTATACAATATCTGATACGACCTTCTGATTCTTCATTTTTTGCTCGTGCTTTTTACCGGTGTTGCATTCACAAAATTCGAATTCTTTTAAGTTGCACCACTTTGAAGGTGTAATATTTTCTAAGAGTGGACAATTTTATTGTTTTTGTTTACTTTTTGACTGCTTTATTGGTGTGATTTCATTTTTTGAGTGGGAAATTCATGTTACTTAGAGAGAGAAAAATATAAAAATGACGGTGTTATAATCAAAATTTATTTTTGAAACTGAAGGCATGTCTCATTATGAAATTAAATATTCACTTACAAAGCACCGTAAAATTTTTCCTTTAAAAATTAATTTTGAAAATTTAAGAACTCTCTGCTTAAACAGAATAATTCAAAATTCAAGTGTAAGACGTGTAATTTTTTTTAACGAAGTTAAGAGAATTAACGAGTTGAATTTTCTGTCCCGGATGTTTATTTGGACCCGGACTGTATGTAGCTTTACATAAAAAATAAAATTATTAACAACATTTTATGCAAAATTTAATGCATTTTTGTTTTTGTGTTACTCATTGGTTATTGCAATTTAGTTTTTGACTTACATAATTACTATATTAAAAACCATAACATTTAATTTACGAAACGATTAGAGTATCGTATTTATTTCTTAATTGATAATCATGCATTTTATGCCATTTTAGTGAATGTTATTGCTTTGATAGTTCAATAAATAGTTTACGTGATTTTATTTAAATGCTGCCAATAATCTTGTTTACGGCATTTCTTGCAATACAATAGAAAGAAACAAATACTTGCGATTACTGAAAATAGTTAAAAAATATATTTCATAATTTTTATTTTGTACAAAGACTTATGTTAAGTGTCAATAAATATTTTTTATTATTTTTTAATAATTTTTGCATTACGAATACAAAATTAAAGCAAATTCCAAACTTCTTAAAAACACTTGTTTTATTGTACATTTATTACAGCGTTCTGCGGCCTTATTTTCAATATTTGTTGAGAACTCTGAAAGTGACAACTTTCAGAGTTTTCGCCGAATATTGAAAAAAAGACTTCTGAAGCATTAAGAAAGTCACAGTGGCCAAGAATGTAATAGCTGAATGACATTTTAAAGCGATCAAAGCTGGACTAGACTATTTTTAAGACGGAATTTATCCTTATGGATCTGCTTTTCGAAAAATAACAACTTGAAATGTGTCCCATTGTCGATATCCTTGGATTTTTTTGTAGCAAATAGATCTCCCTGTACTAAATAACTTCCATTCAACTAACTAAGCTACGGAGAATAGTGACCGAGAGATTTTTACATATGCGCTAGCTCAAGTTACATTTACGCATGGGAACCACAACAAACAATCAAACAACACAATCAAAGTGATTATGAATTTAGATGTTTTTGATGAAAAACAACATTTTTTGTGACAATACGAAGTTAAAATGATAAAATAGGAAAAAGAAAACATATAAGGGAAGAGCACGAAGGTAGCATCAGACTACCCATCCCAGTTCAAGAACTCACACGCGAACACCTTCCTCATATCTGAAATCCAGAAGGGTACCCAAAAAAACCTGATGGAACCTATGAAAACACGTAATTTCTGGAGCTGGCAAGAGGTGGATCCATCTCAGTCCAAGAACTCACCTTTGGCTACTTTCCTCACACCTCGAATCTAGAAGGGTACCCAGGAAACCCGATGGAACCAGTGAAAATCCCTAAGTTCCAGAGCTGGGAAGAGGTGGACCCATCCCAGTTCGAGAACTCACAAGGGGGCACCTTCCGTAAGTCTGAAATCCATAAAGACTGACTTGACTTGACTTGACTTCACATGTCAACGTGGCGTAAATTAGTCGCCGAAACAAGTGCACACTTATTGTAGTCAATGTTCTACTAGAAG
>JANVCI010199103.1:0-10674 GCA_026413465.1 Trichosia splendens | reverse complement strand
CTTTTTATTTTGTGGATTCTTTGTGGATTATGTGTTTTGAGCTTTTTAACCTTTTCGATCTTTTTCACATGTTAATTTATATAGGAAAAAGCATAAAAAGCTGAAACATGTAACCCACAAAGAATCCGCAGAATCGCAGTATTGAAATCTTGAGTAAAATTATATCGAATATCCTCATATTATTTCCTAAATACAAATACACACAATCACCAAGATATCATGTATCAGAATGATTTTACTAATTCCGAAAATATTGAATCAATTCTCTTTTATGGCAAATTTTCTGAAACTTAAATTCCACCATAAATGTGTATGGTACCCTAGTTTACTTTGCTTCCCCATACTAAATCATAAAATAATATTAAAACATCAATTACGTATTTTCGTAACCTATTTCTAACTCATATACACAAACAAAAAAATCATTTTTCACTTGCATAATGCACCATTGCACTCGCACTTTACATTCATCAAAACTACGCCAACAAAATGTTCCTTACACATGACACGAAACGGAAATCGAATTGCATTGTTCAACTTTTCAATTCACCACACAAAATACAAATTCTTTGATTACTACCAAGCTAAACAATCGGCAAAGTTTTTAGCTTTTCAAGACTTTGGATGCAAGTTTCATTGAAAAGAAAGAATGCATTGTACGAAATGCGAAGGAAAACGCATGCAATATATGTGCACTTATAGTAAATATTATTGAAACGCAAACTCAAAAAACTTAATTTCATGTTTTTGTTATATGAAAATTTTATTAAATACGACGATGGGCAATGCGATAGATTTATATATGTATATATGTGCGGTACAACCATACATCGTGTAAAACATGATGAGAGGTTATATATGCAAAATACACACCATTCAATACGTCGTATATTTAAGACTTCAATATTATATTGTGGCCTCGAGCTTCATAACATTTCCAGAGGCACAACTTTATGACACGATTATAAATTGTGTATATTTGAATTTGAATGGAAAACATTGAGAATTAAAACGAAATGAAATCATTTTAATTTGTTTTTTTTTCTTTATTTTTCTTCATTTCCAATTCAAATAATTTTTCTCAACTTACTTAGCATGCAAGCATTGCATATGTATATGTTGGACTGCGTTGATTAATATTTTCATTTTATATATCGTGATTTAATTTCCAATATCAATAATTGCATTTCAGAAAATTAATCGCGCGTACTTGTTTTGTGTATAGGTAAAAACATACAAATTGGTATTAAATCTTATAAATGGTTAGTCGCTCACCGATGAATACACAGAGAATGTACAGTGTATTTAATGTTTGGTAGACATCGGTGATATGGTTGGAAACACAAATAAGTAGTTAATAAGAAGAGGTTGATCTTCTTTTCAACTTATTAGCTTTGAGATGATTATATTTCTTCTCTTAAATTGTAATTTATTCTTTGGAAGGTTTATGTGTTTGAGATTTCTTGATTGAGAAACGTAAAAGTATTTTTGTTAAACGAACTCCTTAGGTTTGAATTCATTACATTCTGAAATTCTATCAACGCAGAGAACCATTACATTCTTGCATAAATTGCATTTAAACTATCACTAATCAGAAAATCTCGCTATTTTACTTCCAAGCAAGAAATATCAGATTTACACACGCATTGTTTCTAGAATTGCCATCTACAAATAATGCCATAATTCAGTAAATGGGGCAGTCAACAGGCAAACAAAAAAAGTTTCTTTTTGAAATAAAGAAATTCTAGTAGTGGTGGGAGTCATTGATACCGTGAATAACGCTAGTCGCTATAATTTAGGTGTTTGTTTACAAGATCCCGGTAATTATTAGAGTAGAGATGAAGGGGCTGCCCGAAAATTTGGATTGCTTTGGGCTGCACTCAGTGGGGCTTGGTTTGAGTGTGTACTGTACATGAAACGCCATTCGGACCGCGTTCGATTAACCATAGAAGAGACTTCGACCCGCTCTCGTCTACTCTGACAGTAACTTCAGCTGTCAATTTTGTTTGTTATACTATAAGATTTGACACTAGAACCATGAACTTTGACAGCCAAAGTTACTTTAAGACTTACCAGAATTTTAAATACAAACACGCACGCCTGCCGATAGAATAAACGCTACTGCAATAATGAACACTAAATCTATGCTCGAAATGCTACCAACACTCCAATAGTTTTTGAGAGCGATTCTATCGCCCAAAACTGATTTTATGAAGAACAAAAAGAAATGCCCCAGTCACGCTGCGTTTCACTCAGTACTTAAGCAATAATAAATGCGTTCAAATGTGAGGCCATTTCGGTTTTACCAATAGAAATTTCTTAAATCTTTTTGTACAGTCATGACGACCTTACACATTTCCTTATTTTTTAATTATTAAATGTACGCAACCTTTTCAGTAACTTATCTGAAGTAGTAGATTCAATATTTGGCACTTGCGAACAATTTTGTTCGCAAAGTGAAAAAATAAAAATCTACTACTTCACGGATTCAACGGGTTAATACATAAATCACTGAAAATGTTGCGTACATTTCATAACTAAAAAATAAGGAAATGTGTAAGGACACATTTCAGACATCACTGTATTTATTTTTGAAGACTTAACCGAACATTGGCGACTGATAGAAAAACAGGTTGTATATGACCGTAGTAATTTTTAACCTTACGCATCCTAAAAGGTATTGAAATTTCGGTTATTAAGGTAAAGGTGAGCAGGTAACTCAAAACTCGACCGGATCCGAATGTATCGGGTCCGGGCGGATTTGGAATTTAGTTGGGTAGTTTGGGTCGGGTTTTAAAAAAGAGAGTTTAAATCCGACGGTTTCAGGCGGGTTTCACATCAATTTTCACAACCCGACCCGAAAGAAATCGAATATTTCAAAATATTAAAATCAATCAATCAGTTTACTTCCAATAATCAACATTTTTCAATTCATATTTTCTCTTTCTCGTATAATAAATCTTCTACTTGACATGTTAATCGTCCTTAATAGAAAAAAAAAGTTGTTTATGTCCTTGGACAAAATTATTCGAAAGTAAAGTTTGAAATACCAGGTTTTAGATAACTATGTGTGTTTCAAATTTACAAAAAGGTGAAGTTGAAGATCTCAATAAGAGTATTTTCTCCTGTTACATTCCACAGGCTTTCATTTTCGTTTAAGATTCAATAAAATTGTGAAGCTCCTTTTTTACACGGCTTGATATGCACTGTATCAAATATCATCACACCTAAACGAGTGAACGAATCAAAATAGTTCGTTCGGCAGATTTTGGAGCTAAGATGTAGCTGCTATACTAGATTGCGTATCTATTTGCAAATTTTTGTTTTGACGGGTGTGAAGTTTGTTACCTGAGCCGAAGGCGAACAAAACATACATTTGCAAACAATTGCGTAACTTTTTTTACATGCTAAAGAATTTGTAAGTGAGCTTTCCACGCGTACTTAGAAGAACGTACTTACTTCCCTGAAGCATGTAAAGTACTGCGTAGCGGGAAAACGCCCTTTTGACCCCCTTGACATGTAAAATATCATACGGAACTCGGGAGAAAATATTTACAAACTTCGCACTCGTAAAAAAAAATTTCTCCCTAGTTGCGTAAAATACTATTATTTCTCGATTTGAACCCAATTTGAACCTAATTCAAACCCAATTCGAACCCGATTCGAACCCGATTCGAACTCAATTCGAACCCAATTCGAACCCGATTCGAACCCAATTCAAACCCGATTCGAACCCAATTCGAACCCGGTAAGAACCCGATTCGAACCCAATTCGAACAGGATTCGAACCCAATTCAAACCCGATTCGAACTCAATTCGAACCCGATTCGAACCCGATTCGAACCCGATTCGAACCCAATTCAAACTTGTTTCGAAAATCAAAATTCAAACACGGCCGGGTTTGGGCAGATTATAAAAAATGCAATACAGTTTCACCTCTATATTAAGGTCATCTTTACCACAATAAAGAAATACTTCAGAGGGATCCTGAGGTTGCAACCGAATAACTTCCAAATCGAAATATATATTGTGTTGCTCAGATTTATTGGTAGTGTTTTCAGGATTTCTAGAGCTACTGAGAACATAGTTAACTCAAAATTATAAAACAAATTTTTTCAAACCGGTTATCAATAGCCGACGGAAAGGGGATGACATTTTTGAAAGTCTTTTACGTAACATAATGTATATTTAGCTTTTTTTTTGCAAAAATCAATTTAAATATTTTCACAAAAACATTTGCAGCAACAATTAACTTTCTTTTCACTCTCGTTGCAAACACAAAGCATTAAATTATTACAATACATTCTTTCCAAAAGCAAGATTCAGTCTCAAAGCAATTATAATTATGGTGCTTATGTTTGATATATGAAAACAGTAATTATTTCATGTGTGATATTGAATCGTATTCATCAGATTCAATGGTCATATGAATCTTGTTATAATCGTAACTCTCATAGAGAAAAAAAAATCTTAAGAAAATACGAATTGAATTCAAATAATAATGTTTTGGCTCATTAATTTCAACATTTCACATGTTTAAAATAAATCTTTTTATTTTTTTCTACTTGCTTGAGTATATTAGAAGTAAATGGGTGGATTAGTGTTCGTTCATTTTCAAGTGATTAATGACTCGATTTAAAAATATTACAGAAAAAATTTGTTTCAATTTGTGAAATTAGTTTTTTTTCTAATGTTCCGCAGCGAATAAGTTCATTTGTTTGTTGTGCAGGGTCAACAAAAGAGTAAGAAAATTATAAAAAGTTGAAGACTTCGTCAGAAAACAAATTTTGTCATTTAAAAATGACAATGAGGTGGCTGATTTACTTTATTCTATTAATTCACAAGATGCTCGTGATGTGAGAATGTTTCTTCTAGTAATGTACAAATGGGAAATTTTGCTGTTTAAAAGAAAGAGTATTAGGAACGAACCATTATGTTAATTTAAAAAAGAGTCTATTGTTTCATATTGTATCTTAGCTAGGGTAGGAGAATGGAGAACAAAATAAATTAAGATTCTGTGCTCTAGTACGTTTCTACCAAAAAATTGCGTTGTTTTGTTAATTGACACTCATCTGTATATTCTCAATGTCAAAAAACTATAATTAATGGATTGACCTAATACCCCTAATACCCAATTTCATTTCATCACAGAGGGCTGCAATAACAACTTAATAATAACTTGAGGCTATTAAGAACAAAAGATACAGCGACAGAACTTCGTGTGCGTCGATGTGATATATTTTTAGTAGTCACTAATGAAACTATAATATCAATTAGATTGTAATTAATCATAATATAAAACAGTTCACTCTACCTTCAGAACCAACTAAAGTCAGTAAGTTGAGCCTAAAGCCTTGCTTATTCATTCTCTATTTATAAAAAAAAATTGTGTGAAAAATTATCGTTTTGTTGAGCATTTGTGTAATGATTTATGGTCAGTGCAGCAATAAAATACCGTGGTCGCGGTATAATTATAAATTAACGAATGTTTTTACAAGTGCACATCGGCTAATGATATGTTTTATATGATGAGAAAGTGTAATATACTGTAAACGATGTGATATATTAAAGTAACCAGTTTTGAGTTAAATTGAAGTATTTTGGAAGTATTACAGAGGAATCAGTTAAGTGGATTAACGGATGTTAAAAGCTTCGAATAGTAATAATATTGGGTGGGTTCAAATATAATTTCTTATCTAATAAATTTACATAATTTTGATGGGCCGCGCGCCAATTATTTTATTCCGATAAATATTATTATTTCAAGCGGAAAATCAATGTATTGTGGGTCAACAGATGCCTCTTTTTAGAAAAATAGTTTAAATGAAAATGGGAACAAATAATGAAGATGCCAGTAAAGGTGCACTGAGCAGTGATGGTGCAGGCATCTCCGCTATAAATTACGCATAAGATTGTGTTGCTTAGCTAATCATTAGCATTGCTATTAGTTTGGGTAAAACTTTACCTACGGCGATTATAATCAAGACTTGCAAATCCTCGTAGATAAAAGTAAAACCTTTTATTAGCGAGTCCGCCCCTGAAAAAGAATCTACCCATGCTGTGTTTTACATAAAATGACATGAATATTATGTGGTTGCCACTTGCTGCTAAGGCTTAATTCGCATTTTATTTTCGAATTTTGCCCAACCTACGCGAGTGTTTTACAACGAAGTCGAAGTGTGATTATCAAGTTGAATGCCGTGTCGTGCTAAGCACCGTTCATTCTGTTATTAAAAGTTGACATAATGCCAAAGTTCTAGAACTGGGAGTAAGATGTACCTCAAGGAACGTTCCCTTTCCAAGAACTAATCTGTAGATATTTTCCTCATATCTTAAATCCAACCTATTAAATTAAATTAAACTGATGGAAGCTATGAAAATCTCATACTTCCATCCCGAGATGGCTTCTCTGGATGATGAGCTGCCCCTTAACTTGTCTTGTAGCCCTATATTTTCACTCCAACGTTGGCTGCGGACCGAACTTCCATCTCTTAACCCAGCCCAGTTCTAGGCAGAGACAAACAAATACGGTCAGGTTTATTTTAATTCGTTAGCGATGATATTAGCGAGGGCTAGTAGCGCGTTAATTCTTACTTGATTAGCGGTTAGGGCTGTTTCCGCTACGGGTTTTCGAATAAGAAGTTAGCGTTAGCGGACCCAACCTTGGTAATCATTCCATTTTTCTATAAAAATTGAGATGCTGCTGTTCTAAATCAGACATGTTTCAGTTTTAATTTAATAAAATAAAAGTTGAATCGATACGTTTCATAAACGCGAGCGATCATTACAAAACTAAATTCTAGTTTGTGTGTTCTATCTGAAAATGTTTCCACAAAATTGAACGACATATTTTCCACGAAAAATGTAATAAAAAGTGAAACCTAATTCAGACTCTTTTCTACTACTATTTGTCTAAGGTAAATTTCAAACAGTAGGAGTTTTTTAACACTAAAAAAAATTCAAGTCTCTTTTCATACAAATAACACAATTGATGGTCAATACCGAAACGAAAAAAACCTCATTTTAGATCATAATATTTTGAATACAACATACCAAAAATTATTTACCCACATAAGGTCGTCTATACCCATAGATATTCAGATACCTTTATTAGTTTTACAACTTCTTCCAACTAAAAAATATATGATCAAAACGTAAAATATTTTTTGTTACCAAGACACCTGCTGTGCAATATGCAATATGCATAACATTTTATGACAGATTTTTTTTTATAGTTTTTCAGTAGTAGTAGGTTTAATATTTTTTTTGTCTAACTTTTTTCGACTGAAATGATAAAAAGTCAATTTTAAAAAGATAACTTTGTATTCATAGATTTATTGCATTTTATATTTTTAATGCGACATTAAAAAGGGTTGTTAAAAATTTATCTTCATCTTTACCGATGATAATGATGTTTGAAAAAATTAAATCATTTCAAATAATTAGATTTTGGCTCTGTCTATAGGATCTGGGAGAAGACTATATAAATTGTAATGTTCTAGCCAATCCATGAAAGGACAAAATAATAATAACTTCAGAAATAATCACTAAAATATGATTATTTATGTTAAAGTACGCTTTTACTGACATGAAAAGATCATTCAGCTGCTGGATTGCTGTGTTAAATTATGAGATGTTTTAAGTTGCTCTAAGATTTCTTAAGATGTTCTGAGATGTTCCGAATTGGGCAAGACGATTTTGTGCAAGTCATTTTTAATCGATGCAGAATATAATTCAGAGCAAAAAATTGCTTTACAGTATGCCTCTAAAATTTACAGTTCTTTTTATATAATTAATTTTAACCATAAAAAAAGAGGAAGAGGAAAAGCAAAACAACGCAAACAAGTACAAAATGAAAAACGGTACAAATCAAACAATAACCTATCAGAAATCCTTAAATTTAGTTCAAAGAAGTTTACATACAATTTCCCGAACTTCAGTGCGTGATTTCTGCTGAATCTTTGTATGAAATGTGTGAAATGTATCAAACGGCAAACTGTTTGTTGTTTCTTTGTTGTTGTTTGTTGGTGTTAAATCGATCATTTTATAAAAACGGTGAATTTTGGATGCGTACCGCAAAACTATATTTTGTTCTAAATAACAATCCTGGTCTTTGTAAAAACAAATCGTCTAACCTAATTTAAAATATCAACCCAGGTGGAGTAAAGCTAATGCTATTTCGAATGACTTAAATTTACTTTAAAGTAACAAAATAAAAAATGTAAAATAGTTTTTCAGAGACTAATGTGTATCTTCTCTATACATCGATGTAGAATTTTCATTTAATAACAGAATAAATAATTTCGTGCAGAAGGTACAGTCAGTTAAAATTAAACTTTAAATCGGTCATAGCAACACGCGGCAAATGCATCAATGGAATTGTCGACATCTGTCAAAATAACAGTATGAATCCGTCAACTCCGAAACTCATTTTGAACCAAGCGTTTTTATCAAAGCTGTTTAAAACACTTTAATGGTTAATATACAAATTTGTTTTGCTCTTGTCGATCTGTAATTTAAGGAATTCTTAATGAGACGTTGGTCTAAAGTGTCCACTAGGACGAGTCGCTATGTCGGAGTCAAACTTCTCATTAATAATAATCCTTAAATTACAGATCGGCCACAACAAAGTAACTGTTACTAAATGCCGCATTATTCATCGTCAACGTGTGTATAATTTTATTTTGTTTATATTTTTTCCATACAAAACAAAATTCTGCACACGTTGTAAAAAGAACATTTCAACAGTATTCAAAGACATGTTGGATGCACCGAAAACTACAAACGAATCCAAAAGATAAAATAAAACTAACTCTGACCTATTGTCCTAGTGACAGTTTTGCCAACAAGCAGCTAGGTAGTGTACCACATTCCAATCATATTACTCCCACACAAAAAACAACTTTTGATTTTTTATGCGTCGGGTTGGACAATGGGGACGTCATGTATTTGCGAAGTTATACAATGATCGAAAGCTGTTGTTTGAATAAAAAATTTTCTCTAGAATACACCGTACGAATTATTGTCACAACAAGATAAAATGGGCTCAAACTAAAAATGAATTAATTATTTTTCGGATTTTAATTTTTATGGATTTCAGCAATGCCGAAAACGAGTTTGTTCCTCCTTTCATTTCTCTTTGCCTAAAAACCGAGAAAAGTTAAAAAATCTTAGCCAAAGTTTCTGATTTCCGAGAAAAGGAAAAGTTAGAAGTCAGCAGTAAGTTAAACAAAACAAATTTTCTCTCTGCGTTCGCACTAGTCTGACTTCTTCACTGACCTAATAAATAAACTTAAGAAAGAAATCCTTTTTAAAATCAGTAAACGAAGAAATCAAGTTCGATGCTAATTTCAAAATCAAACAGAAGAAGTTGAATTTCAAAGTCGATTTAAAATTAAATCAAGCACATAGTTTGGTTAATTTCCTAGTTTCATTGGGTAGACAGCGATACACAAGGAAGTACATATCGAATTCTTGACCTCATAGGAGAAATAATACTCAGAAAAGGATTGGTTACAACCATACATATCTGCTTGTGACAAACATAAAACATGTTTGTAAAAAATATGAATATTTTTGAGGCAAACATTATGTTTGTGATAAACATGACAAACATATTTTATGTTTGTCACAAGCAGAAAGGTATCGTTGTAACCAGTTATGTTTATCACAAGCATTTCATTTCTCTATGTGAACGTTTATGTGGGTAGCTATCAAGCAAAAAAAGAATTCAGTAATTTGGGAGATTTTTCTTTCGGTTACGGTTCTAAGCTAGTTTTGAGCAGTAAGAATTTTTCCTTATTTTGTTGGATGCCCCAGGCCTAAAGTAAATTTCATATTTATCGCTCTATATCACAAGGGCGACGACCTAACTAAAAAATAATTGTCTAAATCTAAATTTTCGACTTTGGTGTTTGCTATGTTTGAATATAGCTATTTTAAAAGTAAAAATGTTAAAACGATCGTACCAAAATAGATGTTGATCGCACGGGGGATCAAAAATAAAATTGCTAGAAAAGTAGAATTTTCCCTTTTACGGAAGCTGCGGAAGGTAGGAATAGCCTTTTTGCCAATTTTTATTAAATCCTATTTTGGTAGGATCGCTTTAATTACATGCCATTTTAAAATACGAAAAAGTTGAAATTTGCCCCACTTTATTAAGCATCTGTAGACAAATACTTTCAATTCCATGGTAACTAAAATCTTTTTTCTACAGCTGAAGAAATCAGTACTATTCAAAAATTGTAACAGCAAATCTATATTTTAACCAAAATTATTTTGAGGATTGTAGGTTGTTAGTTACTGTATTCTGAGTCAAAAAAGATCGGGATCCGCCATTGCACCTCCACCCCTCGGACTAATGGGTAAATTTTGTTACTTTTTTTTCGTCAATTTTTCATTCGAAAACTAGGAGATAACGAAATTTTTTCTATGACAAAGTTATAGAGAAATGTTTGAAGTTCTTTTTGGTAAATTTTTTTGCTGACACTTTTGTCCAAGATGGCGAAAAAAATAGTTCAAAAATCGATAATAACAAAAGTGACCGAAAATTACATTCGATTGTAGGAAATTTCACGAGCTATAACTGCCTTTTTTAATTTTTAAAATCGGGTTAGCCGTTCACTAGTTATGCTAGTACTGATCAAAAATCAGAATTATTATTCAAGAATTTTT
>JANVCI010198992.1:0-10678 GCA_026413465.1 Trichosia splendens | reverse complement strand
ATGTCTCCATGTTTAACTCGTATCAGCGCCGCCAAAGCGCCTCTTTCGTGTAACTATGCATTTACTTATTTTTTAGTTATTAAATGTATGCAACATTTTCAGTGATTTATGTTTAACCCGTGAAGTAGTGGATTTTTATTTTGCACTTTGCAACAAAATTGTTCCCAAAGTGCCAAAATCAAAATCTACCACTTCACGGGTTAACACATAATCACTGAAAAGGTTTCGTAAATTTAATAACTAAAAAATAAGTAAATGTGTAAAGTATTTCTGACTTGACTGTAAGACATTTCAGATGGAAAATTGGACGTTTTTCTCTGCTCTTTTGCGAAATTGAAAAAATTAGGCCAGAGTCGTAAAAAACTGTAAAGCTGCAGCTTAAAATAAGCTTTGTGTCAAAGATTCCCTCACTGTTTCGAGATTTATCAAGGAGCTACATGTCAATTTTCTATCAAATTTTAATCGTTTAGTGACTCAAACAACAGACAAAAAATAATGAAATTTGGCATCACTTATGATCAAAAACGAACTCCATCTCTGATAAACCCATAACTTACATTGTCCTTGTTGAAATATTTCTTTATAATATAAAATTGTAAAACATGACAATGATGACAGTTACACATGATATTTATGAAACTAATTAAATTTCATGAGGTGAAATTATTTAATTCTTTTTTTACCATTCAAATATATACATTTATCGCTTCTGTTCAATTATTATTCGACTCGAAGGCGATTAGAGGCTGACAAATTATCGTTATTTCAGTTCAGTTCAGTGACATGCATTTTTTATCCAAAATTTTCATTCACTGACTTAAATTTCATGGGCGCAAGATGATGAAGAAGATGAAGAAAAAAATTATTACAAATTATTCAACATTATGCAGAATCATTTTGGGGCGTTACTCCATATAGATTGTTTTCGTTGATGAATTGAGGGCATCTTTATGCTCATATTTTTATTCTATGTTTGATGATGATAAGTAACTTGTACTTATTTGCTGAGTTAAGAGTAGTTCCGTAAGTAGATAACTCTACTGCTTACATATGTTAAATATTGATAAACGTACGTCAATTTGTCGATTTGTTTTAGTCAACAAATAAATGCTTGTAATTAAATGAAGCGTATTTGCTAGGCATGCGACTTTTCGAAAATTAGGCAACAACAGGACACTATTGAAATGTTCCAGAAACGAGACGTGGTTGGTTTTAGTAAGTGAGGTCCGTTGATTTCGAAAATACATACCACTGGTCTCCATCACGTTAGGTTATGGAGATATAGGTATTGAAAGTTCGGTGTAGTTGATCCAATTGTGACTTTGGGTTGTCTAGTAACAGTGCTTTGAAAAAGGAGAATTTTCAATATGTTAAAACAAGTTTATTTAATGTACTGCATCCGAAGAAAATTAAGATTGGGGTCATCGATCCTGAGAAATCCGTGTTTGAAAATCATTAAAATTTTCCATATGACATTTGCATTGATTTTAATACAGTAAGCCAAAGCATCTCAAACGTAGAAAGCAATACATGTCAAAATATTTCTGATACCCCTACTTCGCAGCCGTCACACAATAACAATAAGGCCATGTTAAATGACAGCCGTGAAAAAACAATGAAAACGTGATACTATCTGTCAAATAATTTTCTCTGGTGTATTGCTTTCTACCTTTAAGATGCTTTGAGTATACTTATCCGAACGTTACAACATATTCCTGCCAACACTCCCCAATCATTCACTCGCATTCGATTCTATATTCATTTCATTTCATTTCCATCATTTCAGTTAGTCACTTTATGCTAAAAGAAACTTTTAACAACACTGCCCGCTTAGATACATTATAAATCCATTTTCATCATTTCAAACAGCTGACACTTGAATAACATTAGCACAAATACTTAAAACCATCTTTTTCAAAGCAAATCCCTCAAATGGAATCTTTGCAACACAAAGTTTTAGATTTTCCAATGCCTGATGATTCATTCGATCCAAATTTTACACCAGAAGATGGAACACAATATTTACAACAAGTTGTTCATGAACGTAAACATTGTCCAGAAATTGTGGTCAAACCATTCGTAACACACATCCCGAACCAGACTTTGAGTTGGAATAAACTTTTGCAAGTACTTTGTTATGAACGGTTATGTCTGATCCCTTGGTTAGTAAAATATCTCTTTCAGACAGACTTTACCGACACAGCACCAGCAGCACTTCGACCATCCAAAGATTGGAAGAAAATGCAAGTTACCGAGTTTTTATCAATTCGACAGAGAATATCATCACTGAGGCACTTATTCAAATTAAATACGCCTGAAAATTTACCGGAATTACCATCAATCGATGAATCAAAACTGTGGCTAGAATATTGTAAGAACAACTCACCACTTCTTCGAATTATGCTCCAAATCGATCAGAGAATGCTGGAAATTCTGCTGGAATATCAATTGAAATGGTTTGAAAATACCACCGACGAAAAAACTTTGGATTTGGACGCTAAAGATAGTTGGTTGGGAACGTGGGCTTATTCGACATTGAGTTGTTTACATTTACCTCTGGAACCGAATACACATAGTATGTTGAGACAAGTGGCCAAATGTTGTGTTGTTGCTAGAAATCAATTAACTCCCGATGACATTGTTAAGGCCACACCGTTTAATCTGTTGATTTGTATCATTTCAAGTTGTTTCGATCAAATGGACTTGGATCTGATGGTTTGATTAAAACATATTTCAATTTTCTTTCAATAAAATTTAATTCTTTTACATTAACAATTAGCATCACAAGAGCGAAAATGTTTAAAGAATAATCTGGGACACATAACACATGCCTGTGATCGTTGATAAAATATAAGACTCTGAAATAGAAATAATTTAAAAAATGTGGTTAAACCACCCCCATATCCCCATAATGGCAACGAAAGTTAACTCTCATTGAACTCTGTCAATCACAATATTTGTGGACGCTTTGAAATTTAGTAAAAACGGACTCTCCTGATGTGGCAAATACGTTGACGGTGTCAGGTAATAAATGCCAGCAGGTAAATTATCTAAATCCAATACACAAAATCCAGATCTGTATGTGCCAGTCACCTTGGACACAAATGGCGCCGTCACATCGGGATCGACCAATGATCCAACAGTTAATTCTAATCCGACTTGATATACTTTTGGACCGCGCAATTCACACACCAAATTACTGTACTCTTTCGGACCCAAATTGATGCGATATTTTGGATTATTTTTGTAAGTTTCAGGATGATTCTGACAACCGCCACCAGTTTGGTGATTCCATTCACCTTTGACTTGATGCGTTTGGTAATAAACTCGGGTTAATGGTTTCAATTCGAATTGATCACGACAATACGCTCGAAGACTATAATAAATTGTTGCAGTTTTTTCATACTGTGAAACGACGAGGGTGTACCTGTGTTACAGTCAAATTATTTTCAAATTTATATTCTATGCAAGTCAAAATCTACTTCTTTGGTTGTGATGGATCCATTTTGATCTTGCAGAGGTAATGTGGACTATTAATTCGTACCCCATCAATATATGGTTTCGGATCATCTGTTCATAACAACATACAGCAAATGGAAAACTATTTAAATAAATTTGATTTCTTACATGGGTAATACACTCTCTTTCCATTGTTCTGGTAGACCAGCAACGTTATGTATTCCTTGTTTTCACGGAAATCTTCAATGGATGTAATGTGTCTGGTTAAAAGAACCCAAATTGAACCACGACCAGATCCTACGGACAACTGGTATTGTGGATTATCACCAATTGTGTAAGCATCTTTTGTGGGACCAACTCCAGCACTCCATTTTCTGAGAAAAAAAAGCAAAGCGTCAAGTCTAACAGAGGGGAGAACTGTTAAACATAAGGGCCGTTGAGAAGTTGTATTGTTTTTGCCGCCGACGCATGCATGAACTATTTTTTTATTTAAATCCCCCTTTCACCATTGTAATTTTTGGTGTCCCGTCTTATGAGTCATCCTTTGAGCACATACAGTTCTCAAGATATTCGCAAAATACCACCTGGGCACCCCAAATTTTTCGCTTTTTCGAGCGGCCCACGATCGTAGTTAAATGTTGTTGCTAGCTCCCTTGTCACCTTGCCTACCGATAGACACACATACAGAAAAACATGTCTCTGCCTTGGGCATAATTTTCTTGCACTTCGTCATTATATTTTAAAATAGAGCTTTTCGTTTGATTGGTGACCTCGTCGGTGTTACAAAATAACCAATCGAATTGATTCACTTGAACATTGACGTAAATTTGGCACAGCTACATTATTTACTTAACTGGTGCTACAACCCATTAAGGGTCTTTGCTTTCTCCAACCGGAACTATCGGCAGCTACGTCTTCCAGCTGGTAACACAAACAGTCCTTAAAATGACAAAGGCTGCATCAAATCATCTGGCTTTTAGTCGTCCTGCACTTTTCTTGCCTTCGTGTTTGGTCTTCAATAATCTTTTCGGGACACGATTCTCATTCATTTGTTGTACATGACCGAGTCATCTTAGTCGATTTATTTTGATTATTCGAACTATGTCTGGCTCACGATAAAGCTGCTTTAGCTCGTGGTTGAAATGTTTACGCCTTCTTTTTGCGTCATGCTCCACGACTCGGAGACGTACGTAACCACTGGTCTGATCGCTGATTTATACAATATATGTACTTTAGAATTCGACTAATTGATTTGGACCTTAATAGTTCCAGCAGACTGAAGTAACTTCTAATTTCATCCACAATATTGTTGTCGCAACTTAGCTGCAAACCAAGATACACAAAATTGTCGATCATTTTATATCGTTTACTTTTAATTCGGATCCTCTTGTATCCAAAGCCACGAACTTCTCTTTAACACCCTCCATATTTCTTCCCGTAATATCCGTGTCGTTTGCAAAACCTAGCAATTGACTTGGTGAAATGTGTGTTGCTGGTATCCACAGTTGGCTCTCACAGTTGCTTCAAGAATCAAATTAAATAGCAGCGTTGCGATGGGGTCACCCTGGTGTAATCCTACCTTAATATCAAAAGTTTCTGACGGCTTGTTTCGGACTCTTACTCGGCTGTTAGCGTGCTTTAGTGTTAATTTCGTAAGTGAGATTAGTTTGTTTGCAATTCCATATTCCTGATTTGTTGTTGATCGACCTACTCGAAAACCACATTGACATTCACCAACTATGCATTCCACGTTATGGAAGAAGGCGCTGATATGGAATGTTCGCAAATATCTTGTAAGCTTTATTCAGGAGACCAATTCTTCGATGGTTTCTACATTCCAATTTGTCACCTTTCTTGTATACAGGGCAGGATATACCAGTTTCTGATTCCCCCCGTAACTCCTCGCCATTTCAGATTCGCACAATAAGCTCGTGAAATTTCCTCTGCTACATTTTTCTATCTGCATTTCTATGGTCAATGTTCATCGGAGTTATTAGGACTTATGCCACCACTCCTCAATTCGATTCGCGTTACTCATCAATCGGACCAAGCACACTTTTATTTTGTTGCACGGTCAAATATAGAGGAACTATTTCTACTGCAAGCGGTTATTGGAATAGACCCTTATCACGTTTTCAGCTTCCGATATAATCCCCAACTCAAAAAAAACCTTAATTACAATTTTAGAATGAACTCACTTCTGCAGGTTAAAACATGTTGGATTCAAACATCATAGGGTAACCAACAAGCGTTCTCTCCAATCCATAAGTATACTTAATTACTTAACTGGGCGCTAAAACCGTCTATCGGTTTTGGCCTCTTCCAGCACGCTTCTCCAATCAGACCTATTTCCAGCCAACAATCTCCAATCATTCACTCCTAATTCCTTTAAGCCAAACTCTACAGCATTTTTCCACCTTCCTGGCCACCTCGTTCCATCCGGATGTACATTAAATAGCTTCTTTGGTATGCGGTTTTCTTCCATCCGTTACACATGGGCGAGCCATTTAATTCTATTTATCTTGACGAGAGCCACTATATCAGGCTCGTAGAGTTCGTGATTGAATATTCTTCGACAAACGTTTCCATCCTTGACAGCACCGAAAATGCTCCGAAGAATTTCTCTCTTAGGAATTGTTCGTCTGGGTCATGTACCACGCTTCCGATCCGTACGTTACAACTGGCCTTACCAACGATCGATAGAACTGACACTTCAGACTGCGGTTTAGCATTTTTGAACTTAAAAGTTTTTGAATCGAGTAGTAACTCCTGTTGCCAAGTGTAACTATCCTTCGAATTCCTTCACCAATGGTATTTTCGCTATTTACCTGCGATCCAAGGACGACAAAGCTATCAACAGTTTCGAAGTTTGTACGTTCACGTGTAATGCTTAGGCCGGTGGTTCTGAATTTGACAATGACGTCACCGTATACTTTGTTTTTTCTCACTGACTTCGAGGCCTATCAGTCATGTCGTATTCTCAAACATCGTGTACTTTTCTTTAACAACAACCGAATTCCTTACAGACCAGGGCCTAATATTTGGGAATCGATTCGCTAATGATTCCCTAATTTTCACTGAAGATTCCCTAATTTTAGGGAACCTTTAGGGAATCATTAGAGAATCTTAGGGAATCAATTCCCAAATATTAGGCCCTGTTACAGACCATTCCATAAGGCACTTAATTATGCAATCAGGTGAAATATCCGCAAAATGGATTCTTTACAAAATCGTTCTTTTACTTGATATGTGAAGAACGTGTGGACAGAACATCATTACGAATTTTGAATTCCAGATTTTAAACGTGGAAAGTCTTAAATTCGATGAAATCTCAAGCTAGGTTCTGTGCTCCTTAAAAGCTATTTACGAAGAATCTTTCTAATTTTTTGGACAATCTTTATTCGCGAAACACGTAACCCATATCGAAGAAACTGTGTTTGCCATACCTCACTCAGAAAGTTAGATGATAAAAGCTCAGCAATCCTTTCAGAAAACAATTTACTAAAAACTTTCATTGAAATTAGCTCAGAAATCGGCCAAACACCAAAACTTGCTCACAAAACCTCTCTTCCGATTGAAGCAAAATTGACGCATCCCCTGCCGCTGTAATCTTTGGTCTTTAGTCTAAGGTAGATATTTTTTGTAAACTTACTGGTGGATGGAATAGGTGAATTGAAACAATGCCGGATTCCAATTCAAATAGAACACGTCAAAGAAATTTAGAATCGAATGATAGTCAATCCAGAAAACACCATTATCAACCTGCAAAAGAGGAAAAGAGTTAGATTTTGGTTTTTTTTGTTTCTGTTACTTCAACATTCGTCTACTACACGGGGTGCAAATAAAAATTTTATTTTTACGCTCTGTGCAATGACTCATATCACCATGATTAACCTGAGCCGCCATTTGTGGATCATATCCCAATAATTGCTGAAGTTTGGTTGTCCAATGTACAGCATCCAATTCAGAATAATTTCCCTTCCAGCGCAGATGCGACCACGGATTTTTCAATTGTAGTAGCTTAACACCCTAAAGACATAAGGAATGATTGCTACATCCATTGTGGTTCTTACTGTCTAGAGATGTCTTACATCTATTTCTTTCAAATCTAAAACCGCATAAGCATGTGTTGAAACCAAGCCAGTTCGCTCACCTTCATCATCAGTAAGTTCTCCAGTAGCAACAGTTATTAGACAACGTCCTTGAGCTAAACCATTTTGTAATCGTTCGAAAACGTCAGAAGCATTGAAATCGGGTTCCTTGGCTCGGATAGCGATACGTTCTGGTATCCAACCAGTTAAAGCATGAAGATCAATGTTCTGTAATACAGTACACTTGCCAATGTTGTCACACAAGTACAATATAGTCCAATACTCACACTGTTCGAACCAGGAAAATCATATCCGCCCATCACTTTCATGTAAGCCTTTTCGAGCAATGAAACCCAAAACTCTGATTTATTATTCGAATAAGAGCACAACAATTGATTGTATCGCCCCATTGGTAGGTAATCGTCGATGACAACCTTACGAGGAATGCCATTCACATACAATTTTATCGAATATTTGCCACTTGAATTGTAAATCGGTTCGTTCTTTGAATTCCTTGGATAAATGATGGACGTGATCAATTGCTTGCCGAATCGTTTTTCATAAAGTGCAGCGACAGCAAGTGATGCAACCAAACTGATTTAGAAAATATTAATAAAAAACCTACCACGAGAATATGGATAACATGTATGTCTCACCTGCAGTCACTCACAACCGTTTGTTTGATGCTATAAAAATCGACGACTTTTCCATAGACAAGTTTGGGTTCTTCACAAATATCACTGATTCTTCGCCATTCAACAAAATCTCGTTTCTGCTTCGGTGCCAATTCTAGGTAACCATCCTGCAGAGGGTTAAGATTAATTTTATCGTTGCATAATTAAGGGAACGTGATTGAAGCACTGGATTCAGAGGATTTAGGTAGCGGATGGGACCCCACACTAATTAATGAAGGCAAATCTTGTTGATAGCCTGTCTTATGATCTGTTGTGGTCGAGGTGATAAATTGGACTTTCTAAGGAGCATTGTCCACATAAGTGAGTTTCGACAGGTACCTCCTTCCAGGCGAGAGGGGCGATCGTCAAGGTTTATTTTCATTAATTACTGGAGGTCCTACCCCTACTCACCCTCCCTTCGCGGTACGCACCTTATCCGTAAAAGGAATGGAATACACAAATTTGTCTTGCAAGTCAACGCTCATAAATGGAACAAATATGTTAGAATTGATGCGAGACGTGTGCTCCAATACTTTTTTCTCCTCTTCCGTGTAAACATGACTTCCGGATAATCCCAATGATGGTTGGATGGTGGACGTGTCTTAAACAAAATATTTGATTAAAACAGCAAAACAATTAATCTGGAAAGAATACTCACTCTTGACTGGCACTGTCGGTTGCACATGAATGGATGGACTACCGCCACTTTTCCTCTTAACACCTTTTAGTTCTTCCGCTCGGTCTAGTGCTTGAGTTGCATATTTATTTAATCTTGTTCGAGCTTCCTTGTCTTCAAGTTGTAAAATCATTTCGACTGTTTTCATGTACAAAGAAATAGCAAGAGCTTCATCCTTAGCTTCGTCAGCATCCAATGCTTGGCTAAGGACAGCATGAATTTCTGTTTCATTCATCGTTTAAAAGCTAAATACCGAACGTTGTCAAATCACAATTAAGCACTGGTTATTGACGTCATGCTGTTCAAAGGAGGTAAATTAAAGTTGTCGTTATGGTTGTTGTTTTTGGGATGATTTCATTTTCTTTCCAATTTTGACGTTTCATTTTGCAGAAATACAAATGAAGTTGTTCGCACTCCGTTTTACACGAAAGATGACGCTACATGCCATGACACCAAATGTCATTCAAACGTTTGGGCCATCAGCACGTTTGTTTACAATGTTTTGAAAATTGTTTTTAAAGTTGCTGCTGTACATCAAAGTGAAAAAGATCACGCAATCCATTCATCATAAAAATGTCTGATAAACGAACAATATATGTTGGAGGTTTAGCCGATGAAGTCACAGAGAAATTAATCAACGACGCATTTATTCCATTCGGTGATATTGCTGATATTCAAATGCCTGTTGACTATGAATCTCAAAAACACAGAGGATTTGCATTCATTGAATATGAAACGGCTGAAGATGCTGCGGCTGCTATTGACAATATGGTGAGTTTTTCTTTGACTTTGTGGCTTGTTTGGTGAGTGTATGGTTTTTAAGAAATGCCAATCTTTTACGAAGTTGTAAAGTTCGGTTCTTACGTTTCAGTCCATCTACCCATCCATACGTTTGTCACTAATTACACCAAAATTAATTCTGGGGCATATCTTCCCAGTCTATGTGATACGTAACGGTTCAGGTAACGGGAGAGGGATACTACGCACAAGTCGGATTCCGTATGATTCTTTTCAACAAAAGAGAGAGAGAGGATAAGGAATCTCGTACTTTCCACCTTTGTTCGAGATGGCCAAATATCTGGGAGTCTTATTAGACTCCAAATCACTTATGATTCGCCATGGGTGTAATTGCTGTATGAAATTCAGTGTTTCATTTGTCAATTACCCCACACACTTGTTTGTTAAGACAGTGACTTTTGAGGCAATGAACCGAATCTTACAGAGTAGCTGTGATACCATCTCTGTTGTGGACATGAAAAGTTTAGAAACCTAATTTCTAATTCCGTTCTTCCACATGAACAGGAATAGTTGATATTTGGGACGACTCTTACTCCTAGATAGGTGATATGCGATTGGGTTTCCATTATTAGGTGACACACGCGATATTGAAATGATGTTCAAGCATCACTTTAGAGATTATAGAAGTTTTTAGATGGTTCCATAGCCAGACTGCTTTAGTAGGATTGAACTCAACTTTAGTAAGATGGTCGAAGGATGCACACAAGAAATCAATTTACTGGGTATCCCAAAAGTGGTAGCTGTAGTCTGGGTGCCATCAGACTGTGACATCAAGGGCAACGAAAAAGTGGTGAACTGGCTAGACAGGGCTCTAAGATCATGTTAAGTGTATCGAAACCCTGCATAATGGGCACGGTGCATCGCTTTCGCGTCCCCTTTCTCGTCTCTTCCATCTGTCATATTCTTCTGGCAATTACCCATCAGATTGGAAATTAGCCAATGTCCAACCTGTCCCTAAAAAGGGCAGACGATCAGACCCA
>JANVCI010198880.1:0-16590 GCA_026413465.1 Trichosia splendens | reverse complement strand
TTCTCGCTCATACTCATAGCAAACATAACCTCAATGGTAATCCAGGCTTTCAGAGCGACGCTGAGCGATTACTGAGTTTCACTGAGCGACAAAATATTCAGTTGCCTACAATGTTAATCAACTGTCAATTACCATTGGTTATGTTTGCAATTTCTTTCTCATTCTTCCTAATGGAAAACATAACCTCAATGGTAATTGACAGCTGATTGGCAGTGTAGGTAGCTTGTATGTGTGTGTGAGTCAGCTATTCTCTGAAAGCTTGGATTAACAGTGATTAACAGTGTAGGCAACTCTGAATATTTTGTCGCTCAGTGAAACTCAGTCATCGCTCAGCGTCGCTCTAAAAGCCTGGATTTTCAAAACAAAGTTCACCGATTATGACATCTTATCCGTTCTGCCATTAAAAATGCATTGGTCGTGGCGATCGGTTACTTTTCTAATTTGAAAAATTTTCGTATAAAAAGAATCACTTCAACAATGGAGCAAAAACAGTTGTAAGTCTTTATGTCACGATAATCGTTAGCAATCTCCTGAAGTTTAATTTGTATTTGTTGTGAAAGAAATTCAAATTCAAACATTGAGGAACGGTCTTCGTTTCATTTATTTTAGGTTATATTTTATACAAATCAGCTGTTTATAGTGTCATAGTAAATATGACTTCACGACGCCGGCGCTAAATTTCACTTCCCCAAATCGATTTTATAATCAAGTCGTTACGTAGAAAAAAGCAATAATTATATTTGTCAAAGCAATTCAGTGTTGTTTACGCTTGTTAACCCAGCTATTACACATACGACAATATAAACAAATCTCTTTATTTTAAAGGAAAACTGATTGCAATATTGAAGAACGCGAAGGAAAAAGTCTTGTCTGCAGTTCATGGAAGAATTTTCCATCAAAATTTCAACCTAAAAAGAATGCATTTTTAAATCAAACAGTTGGATTGGTGAGTGCCATTGCCTAGCAATGTATATATTGTTTTGTTCACGGTTGTGCCTGTTTTTACAGACAAATAATTGCGATGTCCAGCGAAATATCGAATGTAATAATTATCAAGCATACAAAATAAGGTAATTTCCTTGCACACTTTCAGTAGTTATGAATAAGAAATTGATCATCAAGGTCATATCGATGTGTTCAATAACAAATAAAAATAATATTTTCCAGATTGACGTCAAACAATCGGCCGAAATTACTTCGAAACCGAATCAACAATTCCTTCGAAGTGAATCAAAGTTTTCCGACCATTAAGCAAAACAGTCGATTGAAATTCAATAATGTACGGTTCCATGCGACTACGAAAACCGAATTGAATAACATAAAAGGAATGGATAAAATACGAGGTATACATACGTTTTTACGTAACAAATAAACATTTGCAATTCTAAAAAATGGAATAATTTACAGTCGATGGTTTCAATGGATTGCGTTTCTCTGCACGACGAAATGGATGCTTTACACCACCGGTATCTTGTTCACCATACAGTGGATCAGTTGTTACATCTACATCCGAATCGTTACGTGTTTCTCAGGCTGGCATCAATCCAAACAAAGCTGTATTTACCATCGAAAGCAAGACATCACAGATTTTAATTGTTAATCGAAATGCCTGTGAACTACTTGGATATACACCAAATGAACTATGTGACATGCAATTGTCCAACCTATTGTCAAACAAAAAGAAAAATCATGTTTCTTGTTTGGCTGAGGGTCAACTGAATAGTGAGGATGGTACAATGGTTTTGTTGAGTGGTAAAGTTGTTGAAATGACTACAAAATATGCCACCAAAGTAGCTGTGTCCTTGTGGATCCGACAAATTGATGATAAAACTTGTTTGGCCATCGCTGAACTTGTCGAACGTCGCATCTCTCAAATATCAATCGATCGAAATGGAACAATAATATCGGGCGATTATGAAGCACTTTTACTATTTCAATTGGAATCAATCGAACAATTTTGTGGTATTGACATTCGTACAATAATACCTGCCATACAATTGCCTAACTCGGACACGAGTATGATACCGAAAAATATTCGAAAACAAAAAGCAACGGGAAAGACTACGGACGGAATATCGTTTCCTTTATGCTTAATAATCAGTCATCAGGATAGTGGAACTGAATCTACGGATAGCGGAGTATCGACTAGTTCTCCATGCTATCTTGTCACAGTGTGGGTGTTTCAAAATATCAGTGGATTGGTTGTGATTGACGAAAATGGTTTGATTGAGTCCTGCAATCATCACTTTGCGAATCTCATGTTTGGTTACACGCAAAGTAAAATTCTTGGCATGGACATAGTCGATCTCATACCGAATTTCGGACAAGAAATCTATTATTTAGGATGTACACGTAGCCGAAATGAAACGACTTCGTCACTGGACAATGATGAATCTGAAACCGAAACGGAAGACATTCCCAATCCATCTGAGTGCATTTCAAATACAGCTGTCGCGTATGTTGACATATCGAAGGCCTTAAGTGAACCGGTAAACATTGGTGCTCGAAATTCAATATCGAAAGAATTCAAAGATTCAAATCCCAATTTGTTACTTTTGAAATCCACGTCTGAGAACATTTTTATGGTTGAAGATTGTGAGAATAATCGAAATGCTGCAAATATTGAAAATGCTTTGATACACAGCTGTGATTTGCCAACACCAGTGAATGAATCTTGTAGCCTGTCGCAGAGTATAAATAAACAGCGTAAGGAGACTGCTGACAGTAATGATCCATTCAAGATGCTCGATATATCGTATAGTTTGTCGGAATTGTCCGAAAATGACAACTGTGATAAGGAGGACAGAAACAATGTACACCTGATTACATCTACACCATCATGTGTTAGGCGATTCTCCACTGTTCTACCGACTAAATCAATCGTTGATGGTCGATATAAGGTAAGCTATTCAACAGTGTTACGAGAAACAATTCTTTAAAGGAATTAGAGTGATTTAGAATCTTTCCGATGATTGTGTTTGATGAGTAGACTGAAATTGATAAGGATTGATTGGTTCATCTACAAGGTAATCTTCGAAATGCGTTATTTGGACTCTAGAGGATGTTTTTCTCAATGGTGGGGCTGTTAACTGTTGACTGTTACTGTTCAACATATATCATGTGCCTAACAGCAGCTGCACACCTTTTCGGTTCTTAGGTATATTTGGGTTTTAGAGGGTCATACGTTGCCGTTTGGCAGGAACATAGATCCGATTGGATCCTTAGTTCCAGCGCCCCCGAGGGTCAGATTAGTTAAACCTTTTCGTCTGGGCAAGGAACCTACAGAGTATTATGGTTTCTGTCCGAGATGTGTGGGTGGGATTTACGATGTAGTTCCCCAATAGTGTCCTATGGATGGTTGAATACAACGGGCAGTCGCAGATGACTTGGATTCCCGTTTCGTTCTCAAGATCTCAAGTGCATGCTCGGTCCTGAGCGATTTTTATAGCTGTGAGGTGCTTGTTGAAAGTTTAGTGACCAGAAATGGCGTCCACCGCACCCTACTTTGGCTGCTTTCCAGCTGCAGTAGATTTTTACTCAATCTGAGGAATGGAACTGGGAGGAACCGTTTTGTGTGTCCTCCACTAGAGCCCAGCAACTGCAGTGGTTTGCACAAATTCATTCCTTTATCGTTGTTTTGCAGGTGGATTGTGAAAGAGGTAGACTCGTCGCAAGTTTATCTGCGACTTCATTGTCTTCCATATTGGAGTGTCCCGATACCCACACTAGAGTCATCGAAATCGACAGCCCCAGGTCGTTGAGTGTCTCCCTGCATTTCTTTTAGCACTTTCGGTTCTTACGAATCTAATAACAACAACCAATATACCTAAAAAACATCCGGAAGTCTTCCCCTCTAATCACATGCTAATTTTAAACTTATTTTAGGGTGAAGCTGTCCACTGTGATGAAAATGTGATAGATATAGTTTATACAATTTCCACGCAAAGTTTGCCGTGTGGACGTAAAGTTTATTGCGTTTGGATATGTCGAGATCCGGATATTGAGAATGATCTGGATGAAAATGGAAAACACCAAAATCTCACTCTCACATTCAATAGCATTACAAGTACAATAGAAAATTCCTTAGGACAAGCTATACGATACACAGCTGCACAAAATTCGAGTCGTCCCAATTCTGTATCATTATTGTCTCAATGTGAAGACGATCAAGTGAATGGAGATTTTAACAATCATTATACAACACTCAAGCAAATCGGTGAAGGTGCCTATGGATACGTGAAAATGGCTTACAGACACAGTGATCGTCTGCTGGTGATAACGAAATTTATTTTAAAAGACAAATTAATGCCTCATTGCATGGTACTTACCGAAGATAAACGAAACATTCCAATGGAAATTTATTTGCTGAAAACGGTTAAGCATCCAAATATCGTTACCGTCCTGGATGTCTTTGAAAATGAAAAATATTTCCAATTGGTTATGGAAAAGCATGGTTCGGGTATGGATTTGTTTGAATTCATCGATCGTCGACCGCATATGGATGAAGTTCTTGCTTCTTATATTTTTCGTCAAATTGCTAATGCTGTCGATTATTTGCATTCGATGCATATACTTCACCGTGATATTAAAGATGAGAATGTCATTATTGATCATCAGTTCAATGTGAAATTAATTGATTTTGGTTCGGCAACATTTATGGAAGAAGGTCGTTTGTTTTCCACATTTTACGGAACCACCGAATATTGTAGTCCAGAAGTTTTGGCTGGAAATAAATATGCTGGACCGGAGTTAGAGATGTGGTAAGATTGCTTATTTGTTTTATCTTTCGTGGTCATGTTGTAACTTGAAACCGACTATAGGTCAATGGGTGTGACATTGTATGTTCTATTATTCGTTGAGAATCCATTTTTGGACATTGAAGAAACACTACGAGCTGAATTGAAATTACCACAATGTGTCAGTGCAACGTTGCAGGATTTGCTCTTTTCAATGTTAGACAAAAATCCAAAAACAAGATGCACAATGAAGCAGTTACTAAGCAATTCATGGATAAGACAAGAAATAAATCCGTCTACATTTAAATTTTCCCAAATTGTATCATTGGTGGATGTGCATGAAGCAAACCCAGAGAAATACTATACGGGACAAATGTATTCGAGTAATACGGGTTTGTCGACAGCATCACCCCATAGTTTATCATTGGCGGATGAAGATTCTGAAGAAGTTGAAATTGAAGATGAAGAGGAAACTAGTTTACCATCGCAAGATGAAAGTATGTGTGACAAATGTGGTGAGTTTATGACATTTTTATATTGCAAATTTGTACTGGAATTTATACGCGGAACATATACTCTTTCAGCTAACATATCAACTAATTTAACAAGAACCGAATGCTTATCACGTGGCAATAAATTAAAGCTCTTCACTGGTGATGATTCATCGGAATATCAATATGATCCAGGTAACTTGCAACTAACACCAACAAATCTAATTGCTGATTTACCAAAGAGTAATATCTGCTGTGATTGTTGTCCATCGGTATCGGTACCGAGAGCATGCAACGAATTTGCATTCAATCGAAAACATATTTTTTATGTTTATTCAGATGTGACGGGTAAAACGTTGTTAAGAAATAATTTAGACGATAGCAGTAATTCGTTAGCAAGCATGTCATCAAGTAATCCAATTCCAATATCAGTTGATAGAAAACATTCAATACCTCTGTCCAAATCGTCGTCAGATTTTAGAGAAATATTCAATTCGGAAAAATTGTCCGAACCATCTGGTGGTAATGATTCATCAATTTTAGCATCAATTTTAAATGTAGATTCTGGCATGATTTCTCTATCGAAATCCGAAACAAATATATTTGAAGGTAGTAATTCGATTAAATTAGCTGTGTACGATGTAGTTAGTTTAAATGATTTAAATGACGTCGAACCATTTCCAAATAAACCAATGATTGATTTATCCAAAAATCAATTGTTACACAACATTTCCAATGACGAAATTGATTTAAAAAAATAAGATCCCTTGTCGACAATGTCGATCTTTATGCTTGCAAAGTGACTTCTAGGCAAATACTAGCTTTGTCCAAAATACTAAATGTGGATCAGCTCAAACATTGTTAAAATATTTTACGATATGAGTTATTATCTATCAGCTAGGTAAACACGATCTGATGACTTTGGATCCATTTAAAATTTTTCTTTTCAGAAGACAGATCTTGCACGTTTGTTTTCACAACTTTACCTTCGATGATCAACTGGTCTAGAATTTTGTTACAGGTTTTCAGTCCGTGCGAACATTGTCTTGTAGGTTTCTTACGTGTTATATTCACGAAATTAATTTAGGTATCAAAAAAGTACACTGATTTTGTCAACTACATATATTTATTCCGTACGAGCGTATTAGTAGGTTGGGTAGGTTGAAAATACATAACCTCTCGATGGTCATTTGCTCCCCTTTTATCACTGTTAGAGGGTATATTTACATAGCAACAGAGTGAACAACACCTGAAACTTTTAAGCTGCCCTCTACTGTTTTTACAACTCCAAAAGTCCAAAAATGCAGCTCTTGACTCGAGAAATTGCATCGAAAATGCTGCAGCACTTGACTCGAGAAATTACATCGAAAATGCAGATTTTGACTCAAGAAATTGCAACTTTTACAATCAATTTCCATGTGGTTTGCAGCTCTTTATTTATTTCTTAAAATAAGCATTGCGTTAGCAATTATCCGACTATATTGTCGTTCTAGCATTCCTGAGCATTTGGCCAGGAAACCCTTCTTCTGGTATTTCTGTAGTGCCTAAAACTGGACAGTTTTAGAATATTTTACGAAGCTAAAATTGCACTATTGGGATCATCTGCCTGTCTGTCTGTTTCACGATTATCTCGAGAATGAATTAACTGATTTCGATGGTTTTTGTCCAATCAGGAATTCTATTAAGTTTAGTCAAAATTTCTAATAAATATTGGGCAAGTATCAGTGCTAGAGTGATGATATTTGAAATGTTGATTCAGAAGATAGACTGCCAAAGTAGGGTGGGTGTATGAAGAAATGTTAATGGCCAACATTTTGAAAACTCTCTTTGTTTTTGAAGTTTCTTAACCTGAATTTAAGAAGACTCGTATTTTTTTTCTCGTTGAACAAATTGTCTTTCGTTACGGAGCTCAACGCTAAAAACATGGTTTTTGACCAATTTTTTAAAAAAAAGAAGTTTATTTATATTTATATTTATTTAATATGTTTTGTTTTCCTTGAAACTTTCCGTGAACGATACATAGCGGCCCATATTTAAAAAAAGAAGAAAATTTCCGAAATCGGTTTACTGGTACTGCAAAAACTGTAAAGTTACACCTTCTGACCCACGTGACATCACATTTTTTCCGACCGACACGGGGTAGGTAGTTACCTAAAGGTACAACGAATAAAATTTAATACATATTTTCATTTTCACTGTAACATTGTTACGGTGTACGTCCCCAAAAGATCATGTATTAAAAAAATTACTACTTGCTTATAACATTCAAAGGAGGTCTTTTTGACCGACACTTGCAACTGTACAAGCAGAGTAACAAAAAATACTGGTTTTGTTTCTGGTCATATTCAAAAACACTTTCAAAAGGCAACAGCAGTTACTTGGCAATGTGGAAAAACATTCGGTAATAACTGGGCACTCAAACCGAAAGTTCTTAACTAGATATATTACGGCGATTATCGCACCAATGTCATCCTACTCAACGATATAGTTTGGTGGCCTCGATGCCAACTGACATCTATACAAAAAAAGATTTAAAAAGTGCAGCGAGTCGTAACTAGAGCTACGCGATCCACTACAACAGCAGCACATTCGGTAGTAACTGGGGACTCAAACCGAAAGTTCTTAACTGGATATATACGGGATGTTATCGTAATCAGCGATATAGTTTGGTGGCTTCGATGCCGACGGAAATCTATACAAAAAAAGATTGAAAAAGTGCAGCGACTAGCTCTTACTTTCGTAACTGGAGCTATGCAATCCACTCCAACAGCAGCACTAGAAGCACTTCTTAATATTGAACCTCTTCATGCACACATATAAGCAGAAGTGGTACGAACAGATCTTAGACTCTCACAATACTCCTCACTGCAAAGGAATAACTACGAACACTCGAAAATCTGTTGTAAAAAGATTCTCCAGAAATAGAAATGGTGCATCCTATCCTATCTGTTACGAACTAGCGAGAAAAGCATCAGCAAATGAACTAGTAGATCCTATACCTGGAAGTAAAGTCTCCTAGACAGTACTAAACAAATGCATATCAAAATGGAAAACCACTTCCTTCAATAATCACTGGCTACCGCTCGATCATGCAACAAAAGCCAAGTACACCATTTCAATTAGTAAGAAAAATAGTCACTTCTTTACTTCGCGGAGCAGAAGAAATATAGGACGTCTGACAGGTATCCTAACGGGAACCTGTAAACTGAACAAACAAAATATCGAATATTTCCATGTGTAATATGTGTGAAGAATAAGAATCAGCTCTCCACTTCTTATGCCAGCTGCCTTCCTACATTAAGGCTATAGGTAGAAATATCTAGGGAGATATATTCCACCACCAAAAATCATCAAAAGTCTGCCTCCAAACAATTTATTGAGTTATCTTAATGATACAATAGGATTTAATGCTAAAAATTTTGGGGATGCACAACAAACCCAATAGAGGCTTCAGTGCGGGGTTCGTCCCACCCATTCTATCTGATCTAATCCAGGTGACTATCATACCCAATGCAACATTACAGTGTAATCGGAATGTGCTGAATTTTATTTGTTAAACCTTTGGGTAAGAAATTCCGTGTCATTTTGATTGGAAAAAATGTGATATCACGTTTTCAAAAGGTGTGATTTTAAAATTTTTCCAGTACCAGTGCGGTGATTTCGAAAATTTTTCTTTGTTAAATAACAGTTACTAGGTAAAGTTTCCTGAAAATTTCAAGGAAAGCAAAAAACATATTTGATCAACAAATTTTCTTTTTTTCGAAAATATTTGTTGAAAACTATGTTTTCCGCATTGAATTCCATAACGAGAGACAATTTGTTGAACGAAAAAAAAAATGGGTCTCTTATTTGTGCGAAGTTAGTCCAAAGTTTGCAACCCTGCGACATTAGTGGTGAGTATAACTTTGGGCCAGTCCTCCAAAAAGTTTGCGCCGACCAGCCCAAAGTTTTGCGGTGTTTTGGTGTTCTATAAAATGAAAACTTTTGTCGACCAAGAAAACTTTGGGCGGACCACACTAAAGTTTAGAAACATCTAAAATAAGAGAAGTGTTTCTAAACTTTGGTCTGGTCCGCCAAAAGTGTTCTTGGTCGACGAAAGTATTTATTTTATAGCACACCAAGCTAGCTTCACCGCAAAACTTTGGGCTGCAGGGATCAAAAATACACTCATATGTTGCAGTGTTGTGTAAATTTGAAAACTTTGGATTAACTTCACGCAGGTGGTCTCCTTATATCGAATTTTGGAACCCGAAAATCGAAGAGCATTTTGACATTTCGACAATTGCAAAAATCACCCTACTGCCAAATATTCCCTCCCCGCATTATTGTTGAAAATGAGTTCTAATTTTAAATGTCTTTTTTTAATTTTTGGAAAACCTTAAATTATTGAAAGCGTTGTTCATAAAATTTCAGGAATTTCTTGGTCAATGATATTCAAATGGTGGCTTAACGGGGTCCAATAAATTCTCTCTTTCACCAAAAAATTCTGTATTTCTCAATTTACAATTAGTATAGTCGTACGGTTTATATATTTAATTGACGAAGTTAGTTTCTCAATTAGTATACAGGCGATTGGTGATAAGTTTGCTAATACGTATCTTTTGATAGCATCAAGTATCTGAGTTTAATCCATTTAATTGAATAACTCATTTGATCGTTGTGCAAATATTCACATTAGATTATATATTTTGTTATCAAACTACTAACAATATTTTTCAAAATTAATAGTTCAACAAGCAGAGATTGGAATTGATAAAAAAAAATTTTCAAAATTTATAGGGAATGTTAATGAATTTTCTGATGCTATAGAAACGATATCATGCAAGCAATGTACCAGGACTAATCCATCCAAAATGACCTCATATAAAATAACCAGCATTTCGGATACGATTTAGAAAGACCGGATTTATAAAGAATATTGTTGTTTGTTGGAGTGGTCCGTTTCATTAAACTATAATTATTTCTTTCTTATTTTAAAATTAGTTTTAATTGAATGTGATTTCGTAACCACCTGTGTTTTAATTTTAGTATTTTTATTTATTTCATAAAATGATTAGCAAGTAAGTGAAGGATGCTCTCGCTCCAAGCAACTGCTTTAAATAATTATAATTTTCTTTAGACAACTTATTATCTGCACACCTACTTAAAATTGTTCTCTGTACACCTACAACAACTTGATGTAGTAGAATTTAACATATTTTCAAAGTTTGCACCCTTATAATAGACGTGATTCCCACATCAAAATGTGTACCTTGGTCGACAGTAATCGGTACTAGGCAAATTGTTCCATGTCTGAGATTAATTCTTTTGGTCTCTAGAGCGGATTGTTATTATGTAAAAACTACAGGATTGGCTCCAAAGACCGAATTTTGAAAGGCACAATGTACGAAAGACGGAATTATGTGGATCACTTTTTGCACCAATTGAACCATTGCAAAGACCCTCATTTCCTTGCAATGGCCCTGTCAAGCAAATAACGCGGCGGAGCCGCAAAATTCGCACGGTCGCGAGACCGCTCAAGTTTAAGGCGATCCATCCTCGCGATTGACCTTTCGAAAATTTAGTCTTTTAAAATTCGGCCTTTCATAATAGACCCAAGACGCTACAAAGACTTTCATTACTTCCATCGACTGACAGTTAACATGAGGACTTACACCTGTTTGTTCGCTTTGTTGTTTTTTCACTAAACTTTCCATAATACATTTATAGTGGACAAGAACTTCATACAGCGGATGATGTGGTGTAAGTCGTTAACGAAGGGTGTACAGGTGGTGTAGTGGTGTTATCGATAGGGGGAGGGACCCTGCATTAACATCGTTTAGAGTGGTCTCGTTGGAAATTTGTATTTTTCCATATAGTGAAAAAGCTGATTTTTCATGGTGCACCATGAGTGTTCCACAGACAGACCAAATCACATCAGGGACTATTTTTAAGAAAAAAATTTGTCACATTTCTCAAATGTTTCAAAAATTTTCTCAAGTGTGAGAAACTTTTAAGAAATATGAGAAAGTTTTGGAGAAATAAATAGTCACTGGATCACATACATGCTGGCTGGTTCAGCAGAGGTATGCGCCAATCGAAATATCATCTCTTGCTATTATAGCAGAAAATTGTACTAACACTTCTTAATGCTTGGAATTATACAATTTGATGTGGGATCCCCTATGAATAACATTTTATACCAATGGAATTTCCGAGGTCGATTTTGATTTTACCATGATTGCAAATGGATACTATCAACAGGATCAAAAATTAGGAAAAAAATTAATTTTGATCGCCAACAATGATCTTTCAATTAAATGATAAAGAAATCGAAGGAAGAGTTGAGTTGCTTAAGAACCATATACCATTAGGGATGTTGTTTTTTCGGAAAAATACTCAACGGAAATTTCTATCGGAAATTTCTGGACTTTTTCGGAAAAATTAAAAAAATATGGAAAATGTCTAATCATTAATTTTATAAACTAAGCCATACATACATTCTTTGTTTTTTAACTTTGAGAACTGGTAACGGACAAAAAATCCAATTTGTGAAGAGAGACTCCTCCTATTGTTAGGAGTAGAAAAGTAAGAAATACCGGAAAGCCTGAAAAAATTGAAAAATATTCTCTGTCTTAAACCTTGTGGAAACCCGAAAAACTTTGTACAAGAAAACTTACCTGAAAGCTTTGAAAACTCAAAACCTTAAAACAAACCTTCATCCTAAGCATTTTGTCCTACAAATGATAGGTAAAATCATAAACAACAAAAATACAAAATCAAGAACTAAAATCAGAACAACTGCTATGATGCTAAGTAACCTCGGATTTTTTTTCTTTTTGTATTTTTATTATTTAAGATTTTACGTATGATGTCATTAAGTTTGTTCTCAGGTGTTTAAAAAAATCAGGTTTCCTTTCCCAGTCACTTCCATACTTCAATCAAATGTGGTTCCCTTCTCTCAGACTGAGTACGGTACCAGCTCGCAACGTCAAAAATCAAAGCTAAATTGAAAACCAGTAAGGAATGCAAATTGGCTGTGCCAATTTTAGCGGAGACTCGTGCGAATGTATCTTTTATTTATTTAAAATTTTCATCCAAAGAGATCTTCGCCAAACAAAATTTTCGTCCGAAGAAAACTTCGCTAACAAACTTTTGGATGTTTCCACCAATTTCCAAAATTATAGACACCCAAGGGGAGGGGTGTCACTGGCAGCCACTGGCAACAATATCCATAAAGAACTTCGTCCAATTACCAAGTGTCCAAAATTATGGACACCCAGGGGGACACCTAGGGGAGAGTGGAGGGGAGGGTCATATTTGGGGGGAGGAGTAACACTCAGACAGCTCTTGGAGACCACCGAGAACAATATCCATCAAAAATATCCACTAATTTCCAAAATTTTGGGAACTTACCTTATTTTGGACACTTTGGGGAACGGTGGCGGCAGGTGGAAGTTTCCAGTGTTCGGCAAAATTATTTCCCATGGAATTGTCTATACATTGGACATAGCATTGCCGAACAAAAGTTCACTGCTTCCAGAGGTATATGAGGTGAAGTGTAGCTCAACCTCAATTTTTACTCTAAAATCACCTGTAGCACCTGATGGACTTTACCTGGAAATTTTTGTGTTTGGAAAATTTCTTCCTCGCGAAATTTCCTATAACTTTGCGTGCGGAACCAAATCGACATTTCCATTCGTTTGCTCGCTACAGCCGAAACTAAAATTTGGGGCATTGTCCCTCCTGAGAAATTTGTGGAACAAATGTTTTCTCCACGTTTCAGAAGCAGCTGTAACATATCAAAAGTTGTTTTTTTTTTGCTGCAACATATCAAAAAATATTTTTATTTTCGGTGCATTCTTCCAGACCACTTGGGGCAACTGCGCACAGACAGACAGACATCGTTCAATTGACTTTCTTTTGAATTCTGAACATAATTTCCCAAGACAACCTTTGTCGATTTCGATTATTTCTCAATGTTACGCGGCCGCTGGTGAATCTAAGAGACTCTTTGCTACGCACGAGTCTAATAATGTTCACATATTGATATGCACGACCTACAAAACCTGCAACGATTATATTTATTGTAGCGAACAGATATTAAGCTCGATACCAAGTTTGATAAAGGTGATGTCAACATTATTTTTGTAACAGAAACTGCACTAAAATGGAGTAATTTTAATATTTTTCCGTATTTTTCCAAATGAAAAACGGAAAAATTATGACGGAAATTTGTGGACAAAAAAAAATAAAAATGCGAACCTCGGACATCATATTTTTGGATTTTATGACTTAACATTGAAGCTGATAAACAATTTAAGCATTCTTCATGTTCGCCAGAATACTTTCTGTCACATCAATCAACTCATACTTCCCACCCAAGTAAAGAATATTCACGAAAATCAACGCACTGCTGATGATATCAGTAAAGCGTAACTAAAATATTTGAAATGTGCAAGTACATGTGTATTTTGCCGAACATGGCCTAAAACTTATAACACCTAAAGCAATAATAACAATACACGAATATGACTCAGTCTTATTACTAATACTGATACCGAACCAAAATGTGGTATTAAATAATTTGCTCGTCATAAGAATTACCAAGGATCAAGCATTATTTGTTGGTGATCACAATTTAAAAAAAAGTTATTAACGCCAATAATGGCGAATCCAATAAATGTTGTATGAGATAGATACCGCGTATAGAACAGTGTAGGTCAACATGTATTTAAAAATCATTGTACGAATGTTAATGTGATTGTCCGGAGTATAAAGTGATTGTGATGTTACTCTAGACTAAAAATGCTCTATACCCGCCATCTATCTCATGCAATATACAATCCCTTACCTACTTATAGAACTTTTCGATATTCAAAAAATAACGATAAGAGGCTGTTCATAAAAGAAGTCTGAGTCTAGGGGCCAAGGGGCCAAGGTTTCATTTATTTGTATGGCCAAATTAAGACAAGGGAGTGGAAGGGTCAAAAATAAAAAAAAAAAAAAAACAAATCAGACGACTTTTATGGACAGCCTCTAAACCACAGTATCGAACTTTCATTGAAAGTTTCAATGCAATCATCTTTGATATTATTTGTTTGTTTTGAGATCGATTAACTGCTTTTTACGGCCAATGACGAATCAATCTGGACGACCAGATTAGCGTGACTTTCGATCCACGCCTACAAAGTGAAGTAATTCGCTTCGGTTTTTGTAAGGTGCTTCATTAATTATCTCGCATAAAAATAGACTTGGAGATTGTGTACACAAATCATCGTATATGGGTGACGTCATACGAGCCATTCTGTGTGTACTCCTCGTTGCAGGCACCAAGCGCACCGCAACTACCCCACTTATGAGGCTTTAGTGAACTTAAAGACGTTACATATTTCTTTTATTTCAAAGAAAACTTCCATTTTTGAATTTTACTATAACGGGACTCGAACCCTGATATTCTTGGTTGATCTTGGTACATCTTCGTTCATTTGATGCTTCATAGTATTTCTTTCGATACACTGCTCTTCTGACCTTTCTCTATATTATTTTTTCAATAAGTCGTTCCTCGTATGCATCCTTGTCATCATACCGCTTCTGATATATCATTGTTTCGCTAAATCCCTATTCCGTTATTCTTCTTTCGATACATCCTTTTTAGAAAATGTTTTTTATACCGAAATTAAAGCGGAATGGGGTGTTGATATTCAGCTCCATCATACTCTGTACCAGGAGTTTTTTTTAAGGCACTTGAACGTTGGACACATTTTCTTACAAATCATCCTTGTTCAGGACTATCAGAAAGTAAGACCACTCTTCAGTTATACTGATTGATTCCACTTTATTTCATCATTTCGGCTTAACACAAATTTCTTTATGTTAATTTCGGGTATAACTAAGACCTTTCTCCTTTTTTCTATAAATCCTGAGATAAATCCTTATTTCGTTCATATACAAAGAATCTCAAAAATTAAGTCGCATAAATTTCAATAAATCCTATATTCAAATCACAAATTTCGACTGTAATCATGTAGAAACTCCGCGATAAATGTGCTAAATTTGTCTTCGAGATTCACTCTACCTATTGAAGGTTTTCAAAGAAATTGCAGCATTTGATCAAACGTGATTTTAAGTTAATTTTGATGGTGAACGAAAAGCAAACATATCGAATTGGCACTGTGCTAAATTATGTTTGTAGCTTTTATTTGGAAGGAACGATCTATTACAAAAATATCGATCCAACGATATCGAAAAATTTCGACAATACAATATGTCGGAACAAATTGAATCACTTATACTTGAGCATCCCCATAAACAAATATATGCAAGTTGAACTAATATAAATCAACTAGCCGATGATCGTAAGTTTGTTTTAACTATTTTTAGTTCAATTTTTTGTACTTTTTAGATTTAGTTTAGATTAATAAATGCAATGTGATAGATACAACAACCAAGATGCATAAATTAAATTAACAAAATCATTGAACCAACTTGTCACACAAACTTATTTATAAACAAATATGCCGAATGCCAAATGAATTGTACTAGTTTTTCTAGACCTTAAGATATATATTTCTACACTCTGCCTATAATACGAGTCATAATATTAGACAAAACATAATCAGTACAAGAAGTGAACGAAATGAACAGCTAATTGAAATTAAAAAATAAATTGCTAAGAACTCATCTCTTTAAATTCGTACGAAGTACTTGGCCATAATGTCTGTGAAGCCTTGAAATAAACGAAAACTCTGTCACTTGCTTAGAACAGGTCCAGTTTGACTTTACCAGAACCTGAAATAAGGACAGTTTCATTTTTAAATGTCAGGTTCAGGTTGTCTTGAGCAAATTAAAAGAACTGAACTACACTTTCAATGATACGATGCGTTTTGAGGACATTTCAACTTTCTCTTGAACATACCATTATCATCCCTTATGTATTTGAAACATGAAACCGCCACCAATAAAACCTTAATCTTCGAGAATTCCTTCAGCCAATTGAATTTAAGACAAAATTTTGTAGCTAACCATTGATCACGTTCAATTATGGAATTGGCCTCAGATCGAATTCCAAACGATAACGTAAATTGAACAGAAATCAATCACAAAATTAGCCTTCAGTGTTCCATCAACAGTGGTTTTCTATTGGTTTAAGATTAACGATGGAATAAAGTTGTCCCCACAGCCGACACCCTTTAGAAAGAAAAAATTTCATTTTCTATGGAAATTTCGAAGTTTGGGTTTCGAATTGGGACACTGATGCCCGGGTAAAAAATTATTCAATTCTCTGTTTCTGTCTAAATCCAGCAAAAAGTTATTTTTTTTCTTATTTTTTTTTTCGGTGTTATGTCGACTGAGTGACATGTACGAATGGTTTTGGCGGTAAT
>JANVCI010197768.1:0-10691 GCA_026413465.1 Trichosia splendens | reverse complement strand
GACCAGCAAAGATTAATTGAGGCCGTGTCGTTGTTATGATATTTCTCGGACGTACGGTTGATTGTTTCTGAATCGGGGATTGTGTTTGAATGACAACGCTCGAACTTACTGGTGGCACAAGGACGCGACTTTCAATAATAATGGATTTGGGAACTGGTTCAGGCAATTTTGTTGATGTTGATACAGATGTCTTGTCCAACGTCTCGTTCGCACTAGATACTACAGGAAGTGATGCAAGCAACGGCATATTGCTTTCGGACTGTACAGTTTTCGTAATTACAGTCGTTAAAGCCGTCACAGTCGTCGGAGTTGGAATGGACTTTATAGCAGGAATATCGGTCGATACTACGGGCTTTTCGATTTCGCCTTTTTGAATTTGCGATAAGTCAACATCTGGTGTCTTGGGCCGATCCATTCCCCAAGCATTTGCAGCTTCGTTGTCTTGATCTTCAGTGTCAGTGTCGATTTGAAGGTCATTATCAGACTGAGGAGTATCAGGCTTGATGTCCAATTCTTCATTATTTAAGCTTTGTACAGCCTTTCGCATTTCTTCTGCCTCTTCTTCAGGAATAACTGATTCGGATGTTACAGGCGGTTGAGGTTCTTCTTCAACGATTGAATCTGGTTCGTAAATAACACCATAATCAGCTGACGATCCGAAACTTTCGCCCAATAATGCAGCAACTGCATCCTCTGTCTCTTCTTGTGAAATTATAACACGAGATTTTTCATCAGTTTTGTCGTCTGCTTTTGGAGCCTCCGGTTCATCTAAGTCTGGTTTAGGTGATTCAGTTACTTCAGGAGTAACAACCGGCTTTGGTGATGAGTATTCAGTGGAAATCGATTGAACAGCACTATCGTGGATTTTCTCGTCACAATCCAATCCAAATCCAGGAATTAAATTTTTCGGTTCCTTTCGCGTGTCCAAAAGTAACTTTGAAGTTGGAGGTGGAGCTGTTGGTGTTTTCGGAATCGGACTAATGAGCTTTTGATCTCGTGGCGATATTGCCAATTTCGATGGTACAAATGGTGGCGTGTCGTCTAATAGACAGGGCAAACTTGGAGATTGCTTGGACAGCGGCACTGTTTCCTCTTTAATTGTATCCGGCCCAGTTATGTCAATAGTTAAAATGGGCGTACTCGGCGTTGTTGGTGGAGACATCAAGCTGTTACTGTGACTCGAAGAATGGTGATGATGACGCTGGTGTTTCTCGTCTTTGGAACGTTTCTTTTTCTTTTTCTTTTCTTTGGTACGATGGGATTCTGAGTGTTCTGATTTCTTTTCGGGAACAACAATCTCGACATCATCGCCATCAGAGAAACGGAAAACGTCCGTGGAATGTTCACCAGATATTTTTTGATCAGAAATAGAAGTTGTAGTTGGTTGCAGTAGTTCTTCAGGTTTTGTGTCACTATCAGCCATTAATTGAGCTTCTAGCGCTCTTCCAGCAGCATCCAGATCTACACTGTTTTCATCAAATGGTTGAGTTTTCACGCGATCTTTTCGCTTTTTCTCTTTCTTCCGCTCTCTATGGCTGTCCTTCTCATTTACTGATGATTTACCGTCGTTTGTCACATCAGCGCTGATTTGACTAGTTTGGAAATTATCTTTACCCGTTGACGGAGTCGTCGGTATGTAACTTGTATTAGAAGTATTTGAGGTATCGTTCGGTTTCACAGATTCAACAGGTGATATGTGCGAATCATCGTCTGAAATTGGTCCAAATATGTCTTCCATCTTTTCACCTCGTTTGATAGTAACAGTCGGTAAATTACTGGCGTTTGTTTCTTGTGAGTCAAACACCGATGACGAATCACTGGACAATTTGGCTTGTTTCTTTAATTTCTTCAAACGATTTCGTTCCTTTGATCGTTCATGTTCCTCTTTGGATTTGTCACGTTTCTTTTCCTTTCGACTGCTGTGACGTCTTTTTACATGGAATACTACTTGATTGGTGGGCTCTCGTTTCAATTCATCAAACATTGTCTCCATAGACATGGGTCTTTCTTGTTTGATGGATTCAGTAGATGCAAAATCTAGATTTCCTTCTGGTCCCGAAATGCTCTTTTGTCGTTTCTTATTTTTCTTGTGCTTTTTCTTTGCTTCCGTATTAAAGATATCAAAAATCGGTTCTTTTGGATCGTTGGGTTTGTTCGGCAAGAAATTTGGTGAGAAGTCAAATGATTCACTTAGTGGTTCCTCTTTGGTTTCTGATTTTATTTCAATTTTAATAATTTCAGGTTTGATTTCCTTTTCGATTCTCGGTTTTGTTTCCACTTTAATCGGACAAATCTCTTCCTTCACCAGCGCAGTATTTGGTTCTATTTCATCGTGACTTTCCACCGGTTCCAATTTAATTTTATCGATGACTGGCTTTACGTCATCTTCACCAAGTGCACCGCCATCGTCAGAGGTATCCGAAGTAATTCGCGTGGAACGAGAATTTTTTCGCGATGTTATCTTTCGTCTAGGTTTGTTGTTGCGGAGGCTATTTTCCGAACTTTCACCATCGCACAATTCATTCAATCGATTTCGGTGATAATTCGAATTTGAACGTCTCGGTTCCGATTCGGTGTCGGATATAAAGTGATCTTTATGGCTTCGAGATTGTCGACCATCTTCATCGCTGGAACTGTTTATAAATCCTTTCGATTTGCTCTTCAAATTTCGTCGATCCACATCAATGTCACTTTCGGAATCATCGTCCCAACTATTTGAACGTTTCTTTTCTTCACGTTTACGTTCTCTGCACTGTTTTAATTGACTAAATTTAGCTTTGATCTTTTTCTCTTCTTCCTGTTTCTGCATATTTTTACAGGATCGAGCCTTCACTTTGTCGTACATCGAAATGTAGGCTGGACCATCATCAGGTATATCAAAAATGGAATGTTTCTTTGGTTCATCTGAATCTGAATCATCCGAACTGTTTGCATTTTGTTTACGCAAACGACTACGTCGCTCCGATGATGACTTTGATGATGATGTCGTATGATTACTACCGTTACCATCATCGTTTCGTCCACGTCGATCACCGCTATTGTGTCGATGGTATTTTTTATCGTCACGAGATTTATTGTCACCACTGCCATATTGCCGATAATTTGAATCATCCAATAGACCGCCAATTCCATCGGATTTCTTTTTGTCTTTCTTTTTATGTTCATCTTCACTACTTCGAACATCTTGATCGGCATAGCATTTATCTGGGGTGCATCGACTGTCCATGTTATCCATGCTGTCCGTTACGTGGTTGGATATATCTTTATCCTCTTTGTTTTTGCGACTTCTGTGTTTTTCGGAACGATCTTTACTACGATGTCGATCGTGATCATGATCCTTTCTCCGATCCTCGAATCGATTTCGGTCGTCAAAACGACTTTCTTCACCGGATTTTTGCTGTAAACTACCACTTTTGCTGTGATGACGATGATGTTTTGATTTGTCGGAGGATCTATTCGGATCTTTAAAATCTCGTCTATCAAGGATTTTCCGATTGTCACCACTAATTGATGAATTATTTTTGAAGCGCTTATTATCTTCGCCATCGTCACTGTCATGTTCACTTAACCGTCGTTTTGAATTCACACGAACGGGCGAGCCACCACTGTTGACCCTTTCACGACGCTTAGATGTCTCAAAGAATGGTGTATTTTCGCGGGATATTTGGGCATTCTCTTTGTTGTGATGATCCTTCAAGACCTTTGTTGACGAAAGCTCAAGACTGTGACTTTTACTCGCCAAATAATCATTCACTTCATGTGAGCTTTCAATTTCCACATCAGAAACATCTTCAAGCTTCAAAGTTTCCTCTCCTTTCAATCGGTTTTGTTCTTCGTCCTTCTCAGCTTGACGTAGTTTCTCTTCCAGTACACGCTTTTCATTTTCCAAACGGTCATTTTCTTCCCGTTCCCGTCGGTCGGCTTCCTCGCGTTGTTTTCGTCGCTCCACTTCTTCCCGCTCCCGTTCTTTTCGTTCTTTTTCCTCAGCTTCGTGACGAAGTCTATCTTCTTTTTCCTTTCGTTCATTTTCTAATCGCTCTTTGTCTCGACGTTCGTCTTCTTGTTGCTTTAATTTCAACTCTTCATCCTTTTCTCGTTGTTCGCGCTCTTTCAATTCGTTGGCGATCTTCTCTCTTTCGGTACGCAGTCGTTCGTCTGTACTCGATGGTATATCATTTGAAATCGTTTCCACCGCATCTGGTTGCTGTTCATCAGATGGTACAGGTTCTTTGTGATCGACATTTTCGTGATTTTTTCTACGATCCAACGAATCATTTCGTCGTTTACGTTCACCATCGGTTTTGCTGGAATTTTGCTTTCCACTACTCTTTGAGCCAGTTCGCAGCAGTTTTGCTTCTTTTTTCGAACTAATTGTTGTTGATGTAGTTGATTGAGGTGTTGTTACTGTTGTAGATAGCGGCGTTGACAATTGATTTTCATCATCTTTGTTAATTGACAATGATTTCACTGTACCAACATTTGTACTACCCGGAACCGATGTGCTTTTATTTAAATTTCGACTGTTTGTACTTTGAGAGGGAGTAGACCATTTCTCTTGCAGACTAATACTTTTTGAAATGCTGTTCTTTGATTTGATCGGTGTGGAGGATGGTGTTGTTGTAACAACTGTTGATGGAATTGTTGGTGGAACAACAATGGATGTAGTTCCAGTTACTGATCGTGTGACAGTTAGTGAACTTTGTTGCTGAGCCACAGTCGTCGCTATTGATTCGATTGCTGATGTTGTCGTGGTTGTTGGTACGACTGATATTGGAGTCAAAGGTACAGTACATTCAGTTGCAGGTGGCGGCGGTGTGGGTGGTATTGCCGGCGGGGTAGCTGTTGGTATTGGAGGTGTTGGAATCGGTGGATGGCTCGGAAATGGATATTGCAATCCTTTGGCAGCTGCAGCAACTGATTGAACGCAATTTAACTTTTGACTAGCCGATACTAATGTCGGTGTTGGTGACGGACTGTGGTATGGTGACATAGGCTGAGGACTGTTCATCGGCGATGCTGAATTGATTCGTTGATGAATTTGATTGATTGGTGGTGTTTGAAATACTAGCGGTTGTGGTTTTGTTATTGTATTGGAAATGTTGGTGGATGTTGAGGTTTGCGGTTGAACAACATTTGTCGGAACGGGAACGCTACTTGCTGTAACACCTTGGAAACTGCTAATCAATGAAACTCTGGGTAAATTTGAAAATTCTCGCGGTTCGTATTTATCACCAATGTTCTCCAATCGTTTCAAATCATCGTCAAAAATTGACTTCTTTGCCAGCACTGATTTTAAAATATCAGATGGTTGAACTTCATTCACATCCAATTCGAGAAATTTGTGTCGTCCGCCGCTTGTAAAATTACTGCCGACTGATGCATCACTAAAAGTGTGCGATCGATTCGTATTACCTCCTGACCACTTTTCAAACATTTCATCCAGAGTTTTAATTCGTTCTTCAATCGATGGACTACTACTCGGCGCCATATCCGAATCACTGGAATAGGAGCTTAATGACAGTGCTCGCGATGGGCTTGCTGGTGGTTGTTCAATGCTGGATTGCGAATGATTTTGATTGTAGTGATGATAGTGATGGGCATTATGCTGCGAGTGGGTTGATGAATGTTGTTGATTTTGTTGTTGTTGTTGAAGAAATTGCGTCGATTGCAATGAAATGTTATTGTGTGTTGTAGGTCGAGTAAGTAGAGCTGGTGGAGGACTGGATAGTGAATTGAGACTAGTATGATTTGCTAAGGACGCAACTGTTGTCGGATGCGATGAAATGCCACTCGATGGCAACGATGAATGTGATGTAAACAGCCGATTTTGATGGTACATTTGGATAGCGAATTTCGGTAGTGGCAAATACAGTGGTTCGCTGTTAGGTAATCTGTCTCTAGGCAGACGACGTGGTTCACTCGGTAAAATTTCAGGTCTTTCATCGCATAATGGGGTACCAGGCCTTGAACCATCGGCACTTTCACCACCGGATGCCTCATGTGAATGATGCGAATGCAGTTGATGACCACGACCGCGACTCGAATGATGTTCACTTTCACTCATCGAATTTCCCGTTTTTCTCCGTTTACACACAGCATGTGGAGTATATACATTTATCACATGATCATGCGGATCTCGATTATGTCTGGAGATGGTACTATCCGTGGACGGTCGTCGACTGTTATTAACAGTTATATGTTTCAGACTATTACTATCGGACAAACGCCGCACTTCCACACTCTTTCGATGGTGCATCAGCAATAAATTAGATTCATTAGCATGGTTTAGAATAAGATCACAGTTAGAGTCACTGATTAAGTTTGTTTGTACACTACTAATTGAATCGATGCTCGGATCGAATTTCATTCGTTTATAGGGACTAACTAATTCATCACCACTGGACGGGCACTCCTCTAACTGTTCAAGCAGGTGAAAGCGTTCTTTTTGAAGATGTCGAATGTCACCGGGCGGTGGAAATAAGCCAGTCGATTGAGATTCGGTGGTCGAAACAACAACACTTTGAACTCGATGATGTTTACTGCTACCAATCGCACTGACACTGAAATATTCATCTTCACCGCCACACTGACTAGCTGGAGATTTTTCACTTCGACGACGTACGGGTACAGCATCAAGGTCACCAGCAACGATTCCAACAGCCCCCAAACGGGATAACGGTGAATCAGGACGATCTCTAGCATAACTATATGAATCGTCTTCATGTGACGCACCCGATCCTTGACTATATTCATCGTAACTTTTCAATCGACGTTCGATCGCATCACCTTCATGATATTCAGCATAACGACCACGTCTTCCACCACGAGGCGTTGTACTGCCACCGACAACACTACTGGGTGACGTAGCACCACTCGCACTATGTCGACTGAATGACGAGGCTCTCGATCGTGTCGTTGCATTTTCGTAACGATTAAATCGAGCTCCAGGTACAACAGTTGTTGCTTCAAATCCACGTGCGTTATTAACTTCACGGCCAGCTTCAAATGCAACAACATTGACTCGTTCAATTGTCCCGGCTCCTCCGCTTTGTTTTTCCAATTTATCATAGAATGCATCTTGGCATTCACGTGACGCAAAATCTACCTGCAATTTACGTCCCCGCAATGTAACACCTCGCATTTCTTTAACAGCCGTTTGAGCATATTGAATTTGCTCGAAAAACACTAATGCCAACTTTCGTTCACGATCGGTGGCCACTTGTGACACTAGTCCAAACCGATTAAATTGTGTGGTCAAATAATTTTCACTAACATTGTCCGAAATACCATCGATCCACACACAATTTGTTGGCATTGATTTACCAAAACCTAATTTAATTCGATTACTACCCAGATGTTCACCGTCCATTTTTCGCATTGCTTTCACTACTGAAATAATGTCCGAATACTGACAAAATGCATATGCATTCACTCCCTGTTTCTTAATGTCAATTTCAATTATCTCGCCAAAACAATCAAAGTGCTTTCTTAGTTCACTTGCTGTTATATCTTTTTCTAAATTACCAATGAACAATGTACGCGTCGACTTCGGATGATATTCGTCCAATTCGGCTTCGTATGGTCGAAATTCATTGTCTTCAACGTCAAATCCCTGATATGGTTCCACTTCGATTTTACAGCCAAAAAATAACTTATCATGCGACACCTCAAGTGCCTTGTCCACATCATCTGCTTTTTTGAAACACACCAAAGCATAACGTTCCGAACTTTGTCCAACCACCTTCACCCATGTCACTTTGCCATGCTTTTTATATTCATGAAAAAGTCCATCTTTCAATGATGTGTCCGACGATCGAGATGGTAAATTTCGTACACAAATTGCAAGTGGTCGATTATCTTCCGAATGAACAGCTGGATTTGAATTCGATGAATTGGTGGCCGGTGTTGAAACGGCTGATTGTAAGTGTCGTGAACGTGATGGATCACTGCCCGACACTGGACTACTTGTTCCATTCGAATTTGACGATGCACTGTTCGTAGAACTACAACTGCTTGGGCTTCGTGAATGAGATCGACTGGATGTACTGCCACCACATGGTGACTCTGAACCGGATCGTGATTTTTTCTTTTTCATTGATGATGATTTAACAGAGACATCTGTTTCAGATGTTCGACGTTCCGATGTTGGATCATATGAACCATCCGGTGTTACAACTGCGCTAGCCATATTACCGTACACACTACGAGCTGTTGGCGATGGATTAGAATTTTCGTGCCACGAACTAGATGATATTCGATGGAGGGTTATTGGATTGGATCTGAAAACATTGAAAGAAAATATTGTCAAACCAATTGTTGATTTAAGAGGATTGCTTTGCCACAATTTACCTTTCTATTGTTGCTGAATATAAACCATTTCGATATCGATCTCTAGTACGACCTCTTGTATCACCAGCGGTAGAATGATAGTTGTTTGGCCGACGTGCATACTGATCGGTTGTTTCGTTGACCCGAGCAACGCGATCGTAAAATGTTGGTCGATCTCCAAATACTGGTGATAGATCTTCAGATGATCTGTAATTGAAGGGAAAAAATTTGTTTAATGATGCACATTGGTGTTGGTATGAAATTTCGATAAATGCGCTTATACGTTACTGATCATGGATATTGGATTTTAGGTGAATATTTTGGATGATTGTATGTTTGATATGAAATTTAAAAAAATTTAACTTTATAACCTATGTCTAAGCATGGTCAAAAGTGTCTACCAAATCTGTCAAATATATAAAAGAAAAGCGAACAGAACAAAAAAACAAATTGAAAAAGAGACAAAAAAACTTTTACAAAAATAAAAATCAACTAAAACCCTTACCAACGGCGATTGAATATATAATGTACAATAAAAACGAAAACCAAGAAACAACCTGACTCGATACAAGGGGAGTAATGGTGAGGTTTTATTTGGCGGGATTAAGAGGACACACTACAAACGCATAATCAACGAAAAACTCTCTCCACACTTACCCGTGATTCGGTGTTGGAAATCGGGTTGGCACAGTAACGGTAGATAATTGTGACGATGGTACTATTGCTGCAACAGCCGTCTGTGGTATTGCCACCGATGAATACTGCTGTGCTGGTAAAGATATCGATTTATCATTGATCAATGTCGCTAACGACGGTTGTATTGTTGAATGCTTTATTAGCTGTTGTTGGGAGGATGGCAAATGTTGCGATGACTGTGTCCCTGAACTACAATTGGACGATGGTGAATTCTCACCGGACGTCGATGGTATTGACGACGGTTCATAGTATTCGGTGGTTAGAACTCGATCATCAAACTTATGTTCGGCTGTATGTGCCTTCGATGCTGATTTAATGTCTATGAATGCAACCGTCGCACATACACTGCCCACTGCATAATTTGCATTTGCAGACGTTGTCGTAGTACATGTGGCCACACTATTGTTACTATTAGTGCTAATAAGATTACTACCAATTGTATTGTTGTTGCTGCTATTATTGTTGTTATTATTATTATTGTTTGATGTTGTGCTACTGTTACTACTGCTATTGCTACTGACACTACTGCCACAATTAACTGATGGTATTGTAACGCCTCCACCTCCAGATGGTAACAGACTGGAGACGTCAATATTGTCGTTGATTTGCTGGTCTTTGATGTGGCCGTAATGTGGTGACTTTGACAACAGCAAATTTGGATGAAAGGCTGACGACAATAGAATCTTGACACTTTGAACGCGGCCATATCTATGCCAAAAGAAAAAAAAAAGAAAATCCAATCGTTAGACAAAGCGTGGTTAATATGAACCATTTTTATAAACTATAAGACTACACATGAACGAATTCCCTGCTAAACTATCCACTTTCAATTTCAAAACAAAAAATTAATTTTCTAAAAGCTTCATATAATACGAGGAGAGAGTATACACCGTTGATCAGACAGCACCAATAATATTTTTCGAATATAATTTTCAAGTTGTTTGAGAAAAATCAAATCGACCACAGGTGACGTGAATTATCCCCGCTCAGATTATCGCCCTGGGCGTTATTAATAAAGTCCTAAGGCGTTAATAAAGCCCTAAGGCGTTAATAAAACCCTAAGGCGTTAATAAAGCCTTAAGGCGTTAATAAAGCCCTAAGGCGTTCATAAAGCCCTAAGGCGTTAATAAAGCCCTAAGGCGTTAGTAAAGCCCTAAGGCGTTAATAAAGCCCTAAGGCGGTAATAAAGCCTTAAGGCGTTGATAAAGCCATAAGGCGTTAATAAAGCCCTAAGGCGTTAATAAAACCCTAAGGCGTTAATAAAACCCTAAGGCGTTGATAAAGCCCTAAGGCGTTAATAAAGCTCTAAGGCGTTAATAAAACCCTAAGGCGTTAATAAAGACCTAAGGCGTTAATAAAGCCCTAAGGCGTTAATAAAACCCTAAGGCGTTAATAAAGCCTTAAGGCGTTAATAAAGCCCTAAGGCGTTAATAAAGCCCAGAGACATTATTAAAGACCTGAGGGGTTAATAAAGCCCAGAGACATTAATAAATCATTAACATGTTTTCATAGTACTTCTGTCTTTAAAGTACTTCTCGACGCGAGTTCCGCGGGTCCGACCGCAAGCGGTCTCCCGCATTCCCGTTCTGCGGCTTCGCCGCATCCTTTGGTTCCAGCAGCATTACAAGGGAATGGGTGTCGGTGACACAGCTTTCTTCCGATCAAAG
>JANVCI010196657.1:0-10700 GCA_026413465.1 Trichosia splendens | reverse complement strand
AGAAAAAACAGCTGAAATATAGAAGTGGCAGTTCTGAAATGTTATCGGTTGTAAAAAAATTAAATTTACGAAACTTTCGAAATTTTTCTGCAATTTTCATTTTTGGATGAATAAAGTGTGAATTCACATGGCTATTCACACATGTAAAAGATTAAAATCGCGTGAAATGGGGTAAAAAATGTAAATTTGCACAAAATAATAAGTGGACCTCGAAAATTTAGGAGAAGGTGCACCAAAGTCCGCTGTGAAACCAATCGAAAAGTGTAAAATTGACGGAAAAAGTGTGACTTAAAAATTTTCAGTGAGGTGTATCTAAGCCTTTCGCTATTTTTTTCCAAGTGTTCAAATAATTTCAACATTTTTGAAAACGTTTAAATATTTTAATTTTTTTGAATTTTGTTTTGAATATTTTGAAATTTTTTAAAAATTTTCGAAGTTTTCAAAATTTTTCAAAGATTTTGACTAAAATCGTTTTTTTTTGACAAATTTCCGCAGCTTACCGCACTTTACACTTGTGAATTCACTCTTCACATTTTTTACTTTTTAAAAAATGTATATGGTTTCAAGTTTCTTCTTGATATTCATTCGCTTTACAGACGAGGGGAAGGGAGGGGGGTCGAAAATAAAAAAGCAGACGTCATTTATGGACAGCCCCTAAGGTGAAACGTCTCTATTACAATATTTACAAACTAAGGAGGAGTGCTCATCTACATACACAACTAAAACAAGGAACAAAAAATTGCCTTTCTTTTCCCATTCCAATTTCTCACTTTTCTTACAAATTTTTCAGATTTTCCTCTGAATATTCTCTAACAAATTCAGTACTTCATCACTTTATACTGAACAAATTATTTTTACGAAATGAGCACGTATCCGCATTATGGAATGAAAGAATGCAATTTTTTTTTTGTAAATAAATTAAAGTTTTGTGAAACTTAAAATATTAATTGCAACATGTTGTTCGACCTGAATAGCATCAAAACAATCTAACACAAAATATATTTTTTCGCATTGCTGCTAAATTATATATAGCTGACTCAAAGCCACCAAAACCGGCTATTAAGTCATCTACGCTTCCAAGGACATCGTCTCAAGGTAACGTTATGGTGTTATGAGAATCTCGCTGTTGTTGCTAATAAATAACTCTTTTATGCTAAAACTGATTATCTAATCTCTGAAATCCTTAGAACGTGATCGCCTGAAGCCACCGCCGCCACCGAAACCACTTGGTTTAGCACCAGCTCATAATAATTATCGACCAGATATAGCATTAGCACCCGAAGTGTACAATCATTTACGTGGTTTACAAAAAAAAGCGAAAGACCTTCGTATGGAAATGCGAACGTTACGACGTCTATCTCAAGCTCAAGCAGTAGCGGTGCGAGAAGATATTAAGGATGCATTTATGGGAATTCGAGCAACGTTGATGGCCAGCAGCGGATCGAATTGGGGACAAGGTGATCAAGAGAAGACACGATTATCACGCGAAGAAGAGATGTACAAGCAAGAAGTGATAAGATTGGAAAAGGATTTAAGTGATTTGGAATCATCTGTGGAGGGATTACGAGGTGAAGTAATAAATCGAAGGACACGTGTGAATATGACAGCTGTTGAAGATATGGCATTGGTTTTAAGCCGTGCTAGGTATGCATATTTTTTTGACTTTTCTATTTTTGCATTGAGCGATATTGTGAGAAATTCTTTTACTTTTGTACTGGATGTTGCCGAATCCGAATTCAACGATATTTTGTATATCTTTAAGGTTTTAAAGTTTTAGAAAAGGATTGAAGGATGAAAAAATTTACTCTCAAACTTTCAGTCAAATCGATTCAAAATTGAATTTTTGAGTTGATTTTATCGCTTGCCACCAACCGGAATTATGTTCCCTTTAGTAAGGGAATATAATTAAATTTTCTCATGAATGAAATGATACATGATGTCCATATGCGTTGCAGTTTGTGGAATTCGCATCGCACTTTGATTGTCCATGAACAAGATTTTAGACTCACATTCCATATGCAATTCGTAAACTAAAGTAGTTAGCCAAACCAACTCCTTCATAGCTTGCAAAGATAAAATGTACTCTGCCTCAGTACTAGAACCACACAAAGCCTCACATTTCTGAAATCGAGAATACCATAAAATTAAACCACAACCCAAAATCCACACGTAGCCTGTGGTTGATCTTTTTGTGTCTCTGTCACCGACATTATCGAAGTCACTGCAGAAATTCGAGGCAAATTTTGGATTTGATTCGTTAAGTATACAAATATCCAAGGTTGTATTTTCTAATTTGTCTCGCTAATTGAATTTCAGTATTTTAAGCTGATTTTTTAAGTAATGCAAAGGTGTCATCGTATTCTAGGCAACATTAGCAAACTTACTTCCCAAACAAACGTTATTCGAAAACCGAGAGGTTGAAAATAATGGAAAACATAAGGGAAAAGACCCGTACGAACGAACCATCAGACTAACCCTTTCAAACTCTTTGATTGAAAACTACCCTTACATTTATGATACTTGCATATAGATGCTCCTATATGCACCCATATGCACCCATATGTAACTATGCAGTTACATATAACAATTCCAAAGACCTGTAGCACGGGAAATTGCCTATAGAGCAATTCCAAAGACTCGTACGAAGCACACTTTTTTTTTTAAATTCGAAGATTTTCTAAAATTTGAAAATTCGATGATTTTCGAAAATTCGAAAATTCAATGATTTTAGAAATTTCCAAAATTCAATGACTTTCAATAATTTTCAAAATTAAAAAAACGATGATTTTCGAGAATTCTGTTATTTTCGACAATTTGATGATTTTCGAAGATTCGATGATTTTCGATGATTTTTGATGATTTATGATGATTTTCGAGAATTCGATGATTTTCGAAAATTCAATAATTTTTGAAAATTCGAAAATTCGATGATCTTTCAAGAACTCAACATTCCCCATACCTCAAATCCAGAAGGAACCCAAAAAAATTTGATGCAACCTATGAAAATCCCTAAGTTCTAGACTCGGGAAGAGGTGGATCCATCTCAGTCCACGAACTCACCTATGGCCAGATTCCCCATACCTCAAATCCAGAAGAGTATACAAGAAACCTAATGGAACCTATAAGAATAAGTAAGTTCTAGAGCTGGGAAGAAGTGGATGCATCTCAGTCCAAGAACTAACCTACGGCCACAATCTCCATACCTCAAATCCAGAAGAGTACACGTAAAACCTGATGGAACCTATGAGCCTGGGAAGATGTCGATCCATCTCAGTCCAAGAATTGATCTATGGTCACATTCCCTATACCTGAAATCCAGAAGGGTACCCAAGAAACTTGATGGAAACTATAATAATAAGTAAGTTCTAGAGTTGGGAAGAGGTGGATTCGTCTCAGTCCAATCACTCACCTATGGCCACATTCCCCATACCCCGAATTCAGAAAGGTACCCAAAAAACCTCATGGAACCTCTTGGAACCTATGAAAATACCTATATTCAATCCTCAAATTACCAATGTTTCAGTATGTTCAGGAAAAACTTCCAAAATACTTGACGCACTATATTTCCGCCTAGCAGGAGATATCTCACGTTAAATAAAGAACATTTTGAATTTTAATTAAAGCTTGGGCCCATAACCTGAACAGAGTAAAATCCATCAATGTTTTGCAGTACATTTAACAAGTACAAGCTAAAGTTTAACTAAGAATTATTATGAGAGCAAAAACGTCGTTACATATATGACTGTGTGTGTAATATGAAATGTTGACAAATTTAGCTCAACAGTAACTGAAATAAAATGTTGAATTATATGTTTCCTTGATATTTTAGCAAAACAGTTGCTGAGTTAAAGATGAGGTTTCCAAATCTTCAAAATGGACTTCGAAATATTTTATCAAATGAAATGGAAAAGGTTGTGCGAGAAGAAAAGTTTCTTAAAGAAGAACCAGATAGATTGGAATCAGCATTGCGAAGATGTAAAAAGCTTACCGGTACATTAGTGACGTTAAAGAGGTTGTAAATTGTACCGTTAAGTATTGAAATCCGAAACATGTTTAAAGAACATTTATTTTAGATTGGCAAGTGTACAGGAACAAAGACTTCCTTGCACTGAACCACCAACTGACGATATACCAAGATCGGCAGATTTGCCAGCCACTAATAAGGTAAAAATTGAACAACTTTATTTTCAAGTATACATACTTTGTATTGAATTGTAATTTGGTTTACATTTTATAATTTTTTTTTAGTTTTTTTTCTAAAAAGGTAGTTTTTAACGTAGACTGTTATTTTACGGTATTTTATTATTTGGAAAATTAATGAAAAGAAAAAATTCAGGGAAACGCAATTAAATTGGTGCTAGAAATTTTAGTTAAAAAAATATTATTTTTTACTTGTTGAACAGTCGCTATTTAAGTAAATTGGCAGTAATTTAATATATGAGTAAAAGTATAATTTGGCAGCTAAATTAGATATTGGTAATTTTGAATTAATTACACTATTCTATACGTTATTTATTTAATGATTTACTGTAAGCATTGTAAGCATTGTTGAAGTGAAAAATTGAAAATGGGCCCACAACCTATTAAAGCAATTAATTAGATTTGAACATTTGTTACTAAGTTGATACATTTTCGATAAGAATCCAAAATTTTTGCTTTCCAGCCTTTCCTCTTTCGAGTCAAGCAAACTCCATCGTAAATACAGATGACATACTAAACTATTTTTGTTTTACTCCTGACAAAAATTGCAAAATTCCCTACGTATTTTTATATTTTATTCGACCAATTGAAATTCAACAGTTTAATATTTTTGAGAAAGTTGTACCTCATTGGTTGGAGTTTCTTGACAATTTAATAGAACAACTTTTCGGACTTCGGTTGTTTGTGTGAACAGAACGATGTGTGAAAATTATGAAATCATTTTTTTATCATAACTGAAAGTCATGATGTATGGAACTGAACACGTAATTACATTAATTTTTTGAAAACAAAAATTATTTTTGCTTTTTACGCTTTCCCTACAATGGCATAGACATCCGAAAGACGAACATTTCTAAGTGTTGGAACTTTTGGTATAGATCGTTGAAAGTCCGCTGGGGGTCCGTACACATGTTACGTCACGCTGTTTTTCGGAATTTTTGATCCCCCTCCCCCTAGTCACGCAAAAAATGGCCGCTTTACGATTCAACTTTAAGCACAAACGCAAACATTTCTGGGCAGAATAAATCCAGGTGAAAAGGTTTATTAAAATTTGTTCTATAATGCTGAAGTGTACGTTCATTTTTGATTTTCTTTCTGGCCAGCCATGTCTGCTTTTTGGGCTTTAAGTTGGACCGTCTTTTGATTTTTATTATGATTTACAGTTCTTGTTCATCTTCAGAAAGTCTAAAAAGTTATTCTACGACATTTTCAACTAACTCCAAGAAACCAAATGAGGTATAAGTTTTTGAACAATGTTACCTCTGTTGATTTTCAATTTCTTATAAATTGGTTTTTTTTCGTAAATTCTTTTTTTAATGGAGGTGGTAGTGTCGCATGCCACTGTTGCATATGCCAAATGCGATTGTTACTACTACACTTTCATCTCGGCATTCGTTGTTTTATTCGGTTAGTATGTATCTTAAAGATGGGCAATACTAGGCCATCCATTAATTACGTCCACGTTTTCTGCACGTTTTTGCGAGAGGGAAACAACCTTACCTAATCGTGTACCATATATTTCTTATGCTTTCTATTTCCTTGTATTTACTTCCCATATACTCACATTTACCCAACTATTTACCCTCTATCATTTACCCATATTTAGATAGTTTTCATCCATATTTAGCCAATTTTTACCCATTTTAGTTCAAATTTTACTCGTGTTTACTGATATTTCCCGGAAATAAGATAATATTTCCCGGAGATACGGGTAAATAGGTAAATGGACCCTGTGCCAGTATTTCCTTGCGTTGTTTTTCCTCGATTTTTTGTCATATATGGCCGAACCAGCTACCCTAAAAGAACGTCCAAAATTTTACGCCCTAACGTCAAAAACAGAAAGAAACATAGCGAGACAAATTGACTGTCAGATTGATGGTTGACTCACACTCAGATGTTAGATAGATAGCTAGATTATGGTTGATTTCGAGAAAACAGCCAGAAAAACAGATCATTTGATCATTTGTTCCAAACGTCCCTTATAGAAATATGACATTTCTTAGACTTTGTAATACTCACTATGTTCCACATCGAACGCCCTTAGTGAAGTTGTAACATTAGAGTCACAAATACTGATGATTAGATATGTGTGGGCCGCTCGAAATATTCGACAAACCCGGCCCGAACTCGAACCCGCCCAAATGCCATTCGGGTTTCGGGTTTTTTAAAATTTCATTCGGTCCGGATTTCGAATCTTTCGGGTTGGTCCGGTCCGGGTATTCGACCCGCCCCGAACTCAAAATATTTAAATATCAAAATATCTTCAAAAATGTCTCTTACGTGAGGAACCTTGCTAGTTAGTTCCGTTATTTGTATATATTTAATTATAATTCGAACTTAAAGCGTTACGGCTTCATACTTTCATACTGTAAGTGAATTACTATTCGTCAAATTATGCATATGTATACGGATGTGTATGGCAAAATTGATCGGCTTTATCTTTTCGTGTACAACTTTGCATTACAAGTATATTCGGGAAACTCTTTGGACTATTTAAACAACTCTTTCAATTCCTATCAATTCCTCTGACTAAAACCAAACCAACAATTTTGTCTCTCAATCCGTTAGGTTACCTAACTGATAAGTTTCTATCGCTCTTAGTTTAGGAGCTGTAGCTGAAAAAAAATTCCGAATTTTCCACCATTTTCCGTTCGGATCTCCACTTTTCAGACATTTGGGTTTAGGGTTTTCAAATATGAAATCGTTCGTTTATGGGAATATTAGGAGAGGTTGAGAATAGGAATTGGACCACATGCTTAACCACGCCCAATAGTTAATACAATTTGCTTTAGGATTTATATTGAAGTCCATCATCCCCTCAAAGACTTTTTGACGGTATTTTTAAGCACCCAATTTTGTGTTTTCTAAGCTTGGGTGAACTTAAGGGGTAGTAGTAGTAGTACTTTGGGAGCTATGACAGCTATTTAAACTTTAGATTTATTATCTCGAGAAGTATAAGAGATAGGAGATTGGTTCCAAAATCTAAATTGTAGAGAATTATCAGGGCTACAAATTACTCTTAGGAGACATTTTGCTACCTCATCATCCTGAGGAACTACCATCGGAGAACTGTATAGAACCATGGAATTTGGTTGATTGATTCTGCTCGCTTCTGGATTTAGGTCATATTTGAGATTTCTACAGGTGAGTTCTTGGAATTTGATGGTCCACCTTATTCCCAGCTTTTGAACTATGTAATTTTACTAACTTCCAGCAACTTTTTAGGGTTCCCTTATAGATTTGAGACATGAGACGTGAGTTGCTCAATTTTGGGATAACCTCAAGGAACTGAGAGATCTTATCAACTTCCGTCAGGTTTTTTGTATTTTGAAGGGAATTGCCTGCATTTTTTTTCGATATGTACTTCTAAAAGTACTGATACAGATAGAAACACTAAAGTGTAAAGGTGACCCAAGTCTACTTCCAAAAGTACAGTAATTTTCCGACAAACGACAGTTTCCACTCTGAGTCTACCCACCAAATGTCACCTTCCAACACTTGTACCTCTCGCCAAATTTAGCACCAACACATTGTATCATAGCATACTAACATTGCATGAAAAACATCTCAGGACAACGCAGAACATCCGAAGTGTATACCATTAGATTTCTTTGATTAAGAATTTTGACTCCAGCTCCGCAGCCAGTATTTCATTGTGAACGTAATTAATGAATGGCCCCTTTCCGATTCAGTACCGTCTGTTACTTTGTTTGATTACATGCCCGAGACGATGAATCCTTAGCATGCATTTCGGTATTACTCTGATTTGAAAAATAAGAAAAGTACAACGGGTTTATCCGAAAGTAACAAGCAATTTAACTTCAACAACTACAAAATTTACAAATATGTTTTATTTTGATCATTCATTTCAATGTTTCGAAAATTTTAATTTTTAGTACAATATCAGTAGCATGCAATCATTAAAACATTTTATTCATTGAATCTTTAATTTTAATCATTGTTCACATCATACTACTTATGTCATGTATATCATAAATTATAAAAAAAAAATATAAAAAATTAATCAAATTAAAATCCAACATTTCCAATGATCTTATGGGGTTAGGAACGTTCTTTGTGAAATCATTTCCTTTTATTTTTGATTTTGAATCAATAAACGCGATCACTTATCACTATTCCTGCTCGTTGTGTTAATTTCTTTTAATTTTTAAAATTAAGTGTTTGATGTCCAATCACAATGAAACGATGAATAATTCAACAGAAGGTTCATGATTCAAAATATATAACAATTTCTTAATTAGCAAAATAAAAAAAAAAAAAAAAAATTAAAATAAAAAAAAAATTAAAAAAAAAATAAAAAAAAATAAATAAATTAGTCGGGCATTTACTATTTAATACTATTTTCTCTTGTGATACATTTTAATTGTAGTTCGACTGGCGATGGAGTTCTAACTTCAAAGAGGCGATAGAGACTGAGTAAATTTCTTATTTGTAAAATGAAATTATTTTTGTAACTTTTTTTATAAAAATAATTTTTGTTTTTTATTTTTAATTTTAATTTTTCAATCAAATATAACTTATGTGTGAAAAGAAAATCAAAAATTTTTTGATTTATTATTGTCGGATGAAAACTGTTGACATGACATTTTGGTAATGGAAAATTTACTGTTCGCCACTATAATCAACACTTTTCACCGTGTTCGTTTTTTGCAAGCGATAATATTTCTTTTTTTCATAATTTTTTATTCTTTTTTTTTTTTTGAGTGGCTCGAGAATATTATGGATAAGTGTTATCGTACATTGAATGATCCAAAAATTAATATAAAAAAATAAAAGAAATCAAAAACCATATTTTTTCTATGATTTCAAACAAAAATCTTTAAATATTGAAACGATTTTTTTTTCTCTTTCGTTTTATAATTTTCAGCATCGATCAAGAAATATACTTTTTTTTGTGGAATGCCTACGTTGAGTCTTGACAGTCTTGAGAGGCAAATCTTTATATAATATATTTTTTCATCTTTTTGTTGGTTTCTAAATTCACAATTTATTTCTTATATCAACACATTCACATTAATAATTGGCCAAACAATTGTCTTAGATGCGTTCGTACTATGTATCTGTTTTCATTCTTTGTAATCATGATTTTGTATTTAATTAGGCGTGAAAATTTTTGAAGTCATAACTTTAAAATTTTTAATCGATAGAGAACATGATTTGGGGAGCTGCGGGAAAACGCATGTCGAACAAGAAAAACAAAAAAACCACCTCCACCAAGATCAATATAGTTTCTATTCAGACCAACATTAATGCAAGGAAATTACTATTTTTCAAATAAACTTTTTCTTACTATTTAATACATATTTTGGAATAAAGTATTTGGCAAACTTGTAAAGTGTGCACTAATCCAGTTGTTAAAACAAAAATTTTCTCAAAAACGAAAATTTATATTCAATTCGAAATATGAAGTCATTTTGAGCACCCATTTTGAAATTGTGTTCTTGCGTGTTTCAACGCATTGTTTAATGCAAAACTGTATTTCATCTTTTATGGCATATTTTAAGGCGCTTTAAAAAGTACTTTCCGAAATTTCGATGAAGATTTTTATCCTGGAAGGTGTTGTTGTCGATAGAAACATTATTGAGCTTGGTGGATCGTTTTGTTGTAATTTTTTTTTTGAAAGGCGATTTCATGCAGCTCCCGGATCAAAAAAATTTCTTCTACAGTACGCCTCAAAAAGTTACCGTGTTTTTTATAGTATCACTAAAGTAATGCCAGTAAGTGATGCCACTAAGTGATGCCACTAAGTGACGCCAGTAACATTTTGTAGAATCTATTCCCTTACTTAAAATTTGTTTTTTTTTTGCAAAACTATTTTAAACAAATTGTTTTGGTGTCTGAACTGTTACAGATTCAAATTAACTTTTTTCGGGGAAATACACTCAAAGCATTGAACAATGTAATTTAGAATTTCAACAAAAATACTTTACGTGTCGATGGTCATAGTCAAGAAATGTTATTAGGGATCCCATGTAATGGAATGTCCTAAACTTTTAGGATATTTTTTATTAACGAATAAACAACTTAGAAATGCGCACGGGCGTAACCGCGTCGAAAGCCAGCCGAAAAAGTGAGCCGTCGTCACAGAGAAAAATTTTGACATAAGCTGAAATGGGTCGCTGTCGATAATAAAAAAAATGCTTGAGTCGTAGTCGCCGCCGACAATATTTCCATCGGCTCGAAGACTTTAGCGAAAAATTTTATTATATTTATTGAAAATATTATTCAAATCATACGGTTGAATTCAAAGTCAAACTGCCACATTTATATTTCAGCTGTTTTGTTATTTACGTTGCGTTAGTGGTAAATATAATTTTTTTTCCGTGTATATCTACTTTGTGACACGCTTCCAAAAACGTAGGGGAAGAGACCCGTACGAATGCAGCATCAGACTAGTCTTTGATTAAAAACTACCCTTACATAGCATACCTGCATATAGATGCACCTATATGCACCCATATATAACTATGCACTTATAT
>JANVCI010195546.1:0-10704 GCA_026413465.1 Trichosia splendens | reverse complement strand
AACTCGCGAACTCCAAATCAATGAAAAGCACTTTTTATTTTCATTGGGAAGACACAACGTTAGTGAAAAAAGAAAAAATTTCATGCGGAGCAAAAATTTTCGTGTCAGTACATTTTCGCACCGCCTACTCACTCCTAAAACAGAAGCTAATCAAGAGGTATGTACAAAATTATTATCAAAAACACACTATGCTCCAAAACACAATTTGAAGTTTGTAGTTTTAAGCAAAACAAAACGGTGTTCCGACAGACATTTTTTTGAGTGATTTTCTGGCGCAAGACCCTGACTTACAGTCAAGGGAATAATTATGGACATACCTTATTCCCTTTTACGGTGATGCGACTGATGTTTTCCAATGATGTTCGCGCTTTTAATTTAATTAAATAGAATTTGAAACGATACAGGCATGGTGTAGAACAACTTTTTATTTGAAATGGTATTATTTATCAATAAGAATACGAAAATAAGGAAAATGTTGTCGGTCAATTGTGTTTTGATAGTTGCAATTTAAAATTTTAGTTTTACTTTGCCCTTTCTATCGTTTCCCATTTTTTATTAATCAATCCACAGTACGGTAGCGTACATTTTGGCTTTTCTGTCTGGAGAACTTGGTTGGCTCTAACGTTGTTGTTAGTTCTAGATGTTGGCACTAAAATTAAACTTAAATTTTCATGGGGAAATGAGAAAGAAAGATTTGGAAAAAATGTAGAATGTGTCTGGTCGACAACACAGAGAAATGTCAGTAAAAGTTGAGAAACGAAACGAGGAAACTTGGACAAGGTATAAAAAGTCAGCGACACTTAGGGAAGTATGAAATACTTGTGAATAACTTGTGAACGTAGAACAGAAATGTTTGTAAAATGGGAGGTAAGCAACTGATCGAATGGTGAAAATTACCTACACTTTTAAATGAGACACCACTGCTTGGTGGTGAGGTCCTACGAAGTATGCTACGAATCGCCAGTAAAATATATTTGATTAAAATTTAACAAACTTTTTCCTTAGGTCGACATTAAATATAAATGTGAATTTGATTTGTGATGACATGTTAATTTGAAACCAAATCTCCATAATGTGCGTGAGTGAAAAATAATATAAAAGGAATTTGTCAATTTATTGAACATATACCCTCAAAAAGCCGGATTATTGTCAAAAGAAATTATCGTCAAAATTGTTCTGGAAAAGAGAAAAAAACAAATTTTTATTTTTGTTGCAACAGTATTTCCGAAAACTGTTTTAGATTTCAATTTATTTAATAATGATATTCCAAGGTTTTTCCCTTCGATTAACCATGTAAATTAAGCACTAAAGCTAAAGAAAAAATTACTAAAAATATCAGAAAAAAAAACAAAAAAAAAATAAAAAAAACAAAGAAGTAAAAAAGTAATTTTCTTCATTTTCCAGAACATGCTACAATGCAAATCCTCGGCCTGATGCTCTTATGAAAGAACAGCTTGTTGAAATGACTGGTCTGTCGCCTCGAGTTATACGAGTTTGGTTTCAAAATAAACGGTGCAAAGACAAAAAGAAAACAATTCAAATGAAATTACAAATGCAACAAGAAAAGGTAAAATTTTTCGAATTTTTCATTTTGATGTTGAATACAAATATCGACTTAAAATAGTATGCCTTACAGGATGGTCGAAAACTTGGCTACGGTGGAATGCAAGGAATTCCAATGGTGGCTAGTTCACCTGTTCGACATGATTCTCCATTAAATATGCACGGATTAGAAGTCACAGCCTATCAACCGCCATGGAAAGCATTGTCCGAATTTGCTTTACATGCTGATTTTGAAGTAAAATTTGATCCAAACTCCCATAATCCAGCCTTTCAGCAATTAGTCAATCAGGTAGATGTCAAATGATGGATTTATTTCAAAAAGTTCTACAAAAGAGGGGGCTAGACGGCGCTAATGCGACATCAACATGGTCACATAGGGCCAATAATGTTTGTATATAAAAATACAACAACAAACTACACTCAAAATGCTTGAATAACTTTTGCTGCGAGATTTTCAAAAGCGCCACCTAGCCACCTTTTTTGTAAAATTCATTGCTTTATTTGTTTGTTACAACTACAATGCTGAAATGTAATTCAATTTAAGATGCATGGGTATGATTTGCCACCGGGCCCACAAGGTCCTCAGCAACCTCTTGGCGGCCCATTACCTGATTTGCTGAGCCATCATCCAGATAGCACTGATTCCTATGTAACATATCAAGATAGTGACGATAGTATGCAGGCTAGTCCATAAAATTTGTTTGATGTGTAGTTAAAAAATTGCGAGTCATTAGGTTCAGTGTAATATTTATTATTAAAAATTGTTCGAATTTTGATTTTTTTTTCTTGAAACCTCATTTTCAATCTCGATTATATGCATTTATTTAACATTAATTTTCTGTTGTCCCTTAATTGAAATTCACTAACTGCATTTAATACATTATTCTGATTAAAATTTCGATTCCATCACTATCAAAAAGCTAAAAATTATCGCTTTTCCGTATCACCACGTTTGTGAGGTGCCAAGGTTTTCCTAAATACAATTTACTTTCTATACAGATAATTTTCGGAAATTTGTCCTATAATTTCGCACATCATTTTTTTCATTTATTCCCAATCAGTGTCTCCATCGAATTACGTACAATTATATTGTTTTCTTCGTTTGTTCTCATCTACATATTTCTGTTGCAACCTTGGACACATTGGTCATAAATTTCTTCAAATAATGGTATTTAAAATATGTTTCGATTAGAAATTTGAAAAATTTCTTGACCACACCAAAATGTATCACTCTTTAGTTCTTAAGTTACCAAGGGACTTGATGTTGATCGAAGTCATAAAACTTCCTTCAATCAATTGAATGTTTGTAAACTGAAACTCGTTATATTTTGTACACTAAAGCAATTGAAAGTTAAATTAATAACCAGCGAACAGGATCCATCGCTCATACTCAATTATTAGTATTGTTACATGAAGAGCCAATGTAAAAATAATATCAATTACATTAGATATCTTAAACGCATTCGTTTGTTATTAACGTAAAACTGAGGGGGCGTCCGTAATCTACGTGACGCTCTCAGAGGGTGGGAGGGTTATTCAGATACTACGAAAAGTGAGGGGGGATTTCGGAAAAGTACATACTCACTTTCTGCCATTTTTTAATTGTTCGCCAGTGGCACTGCAAATATATTTTATAAACGTAACGACAATTTTTCTTCAAACAAAAATATTTACGATGAAACCTCAAGTTCCTCTTTCCATGTTTAAATAAAGTGTCCAAATAATATACTTTTTCACTTTTTCGCACATCATATGACATATCATTGGCGAGAGTCATAACTAAGTTTTCGATAACAGGTTAAAAAGCGATGCAATACTTGGATTTATTTTAAAACTTACCAAATCCTAAGTACTTCAGAGTACCTTCTAACAGTATGTTCAATAAATGTTTCCACAGTGGATTCCGGATATGTAACAATTAGACAATGCAGGGATAACACATATATTTTAGAAAAGTTAAGAATGTTTGGTTACATTCTTTACATATGCCATATAACCAAAAATTTACGTACTACCAGGAGGGGGTTCGACGAAAGTGTACGTATTGTGACAGAGGGAGGGGAGGGAGTCACAAATCCGGAGAAAAGGCGTTACGTAGTTTTTGGAGGCCCCCTTACATAGGTACACTTAAATAGATGCTTCAGTTCGTAAGCATCGCTGGGTTTATCTGACATAAGTCAAAATCGTTTTCAAACGATCAACTATGCCCGTTTCTAATATAAACGAAAAAAAAACGATAAGATGGATAGATAGACTATCGACCACAGACACACGAACATTCAACATTATGGGTGTTACAAATTCTAATGACTTAGATTCGAATTTTAGTTAAGCAATTAACGTACAAATTAAGATGAACCACCAAAAATTGTAAAGATTCCCTAATATTAATATAAAATCACTTAGAAATGTAGTTATGATAATGTCAAAGTGAAATTAACACAATATAAAATAAAATGCAACAACAAAAATTGTGTACGAGAAATAAAATTCTGATTATTGTGTAATAACATCATTCATATACCCATAAATAATGAAATGTACAAATGTATTATAATCATTAAATAAATTAAAAAATTTCAAATATATTGAATATACAAAATATTAAAACAAATTTAGTTTGTATTTAAAATGACACTGTATTTAAGCGTTAATAAATGTGATTTTTTTCACATTCATGTCATGTTGTCAGGCCCCGAATTTCAGCGTTTGTGCTGTATAAAATGCATTCAAGAGTAGATGTCTTTCACTAAAATATGTCATTCATGGATGTCCCAAAACGACAGTATTTCAGTATTTCACTGCAGACGAAATTTTAAAAAATGAGGAATTACCTATCAATTTTTTTGACTTTCATCAGGAGGTGGTGTTCAAAAATGTTAGTTTTTTAAAAAAAAAACAACAAAAACAATGATTTTTTCGTATTTATCTATTCGTTACTTGTTCCAAACGATAATAAGACAGCCCCTTCCGATTTTTCTTCAATTTTGCATGCACGTGAAGTTTAACAGACATCTGAGCCAAAACGAAGTACCCCCACGCTCGTTTATTAGCTATGAGCTTTAAAGTTTTGATGACGTCATCATAAGAATTCATATGAATCATATTAAATTCCAATATCTCGGTATCTAGGCCAGCAAAATCTCCTCACAAAATTTAAATAATTTGACTGCTCAAGGGTGAAATTTGTGTGCTTTTAGTCGATTCCGCACTGCAAGGTATCCTAGAATTCTGTAATTGCTTCAGGATTTTTTTGATTTCTTCCTAGACTTCTGCCCCTGTATCCGATTTTTTGGTATTTTGTTTCTAGGATTTCAGATTTCCTTTACGTACGTGGATCAACTCTTGGATTGTGGGTATTCCCCCGGCAAACCTATGGGATTTTCGTAGATTCCATAAGGTTTTTGGGATTATAACGTGCACTTATGAACTTTTTTAAGAATTTATGACTAAGTTCTTAGATGTTGGGTATTCCTTGGAATTCTCCGACAGAAATATGGGATTTTTAGAGCTTCCATTAGAAGTCTATAGATGAGTTCTTCGATTGTGGGTATTCTTTGCGATTCTCCGACAGAATTGTGGGATTTCCCAACCTTCCTTCAGGTTTTTGGATTCTTTCTTTAGCTTGTGGCATTGTCGAAATGTGTAAGGATGAGTTCCTTGATTTTGGATGTACTTTGGGGTGTTATAAGAATCCCTACTCTAACTACATAATATTAAATACTTCCAACAGGTTTTCCGCTTTGTGTGCTGAATAAACATTATTAAACATTATAAAACAATATAAAACAGTAGTAAAAATAATAAAATAGTGTAAAATAGTAGGAATTGCTATTACACCGTCCTGGGAAATCCACACCGCTACTACCTTAAAAGAGCTGTGTTAAACTGTAATCCCTTCCAAAGGAACTGATCCGACAAAAACACCTTAACTCTGTAAAAGTGACGCGATTCCCATTCTAAAGGATGATATCCAGAGAAGTGACGCTAGTGACAAAATGGAAAAATGTTGCGTTATATATAATATGTTGTAAGGTCCTTAAGACGAAATGTGGCGTCAGAAAAGACGACGATCGCTCTCCTCTCATAGTCCTATAATTTGCTAATTTGCCTCTAATATTGTACATCAATTATGAACCGCGCCGAAAATGTGTATCACGATCTACCCTAGTATACATTTTTAATCATGCTTGTGGTTATTATTAAACAATTGAATCCAGTATTTCACCAACTTTTATGTGTGGCTATCGCCTTCCCGGTTATAGGCTTGCATTTAATCTTTGAATGAGGCCCAATAAATCACCTTTTTACCGTTTACTAACTCCTTACTAAAAAAACATTTGGTGACGAAACTTAAAATACTCCACTTGCACCCATCAGGGCTTATCAAAAAATCTTATGGCAGACCTCCCGCTTAAATACCCCAAATTTACCATTTTTCGCCCATATCTCCTCCCCCGTTCTCCAATTTTCACCAAAAGGTTTCTCCCTGGTCCATTCCCGACAGTTAAAGAAATCCCCGAGATAATCTTTAAGCGGACCGACAGATAGACAGACGGACAAAGCGACCACAGTAAGGGAACTGTCTACTAAATAGCCTCCATACCAACAACTACTGTATGGTGAATAGTGGACGAGACATTGCGTTACAGTCAGAACCACTTTGTATGAAACAGTTGGTTGTAAAAAATATAATGTTTTTGTGCAAAGCTAATTAACAATGAAATAATAAAACCGGTGTCTCTTCGCGGTGAGATGGCCCACCGCGTTGCGCACTAAAGCTTCTATAGTTTCTACGGACTAAAACTTTTGCAGTCTAAAAAAATTGTATGACGCACAAGGTGAACCGGAAGCTCTGCTGGGACGCATAATCGCCTGGCTGTGGGCTATGGGCTAAAACTTCTATGGACATAAGGTTCTACGGACTTAAGGTTCTACGGACTTAAGGTTCTACGGACTTAAGGTTCTACGGACTTACGGTTCTACGGACTAAAGCTTGTGTGGATCCAAACCTGAAAAGTGAATTATTAACCCTAAAATTAAAACACTTTTCCAAAAAACATGTGTGGAAGACTTTCAGATCACACCCTTGTTGACACCAAGTATGACCCTAAAATCTTTAATCTTACAGGAATGTTAGCACACTATTGCCTATTATCGGTATATAGTTGCCTTTTGTTTGTCTGTTTAACTTTTCGCCTAACTGACAGACACATAAGTTTTAACAACGAAAACAGTATTTACAGTTAAGTCATTATCCGATTGGTAAACATTTTGACCGCCGAAAATGAACTGTTGATGGTCTAAAATGTTATTCGTGACCTTCCCCTTACAGATGATCAATTGAAAACATACTCATTTTCTACGAGACATCAAAATAGTAGAAAATGGAGATAAAAGAATCTTGATCACGAGAAGACCTTCAGAGTTTTATATTGCGAGGGCCGTAGCTACAAATTTTCTGTAAGGGCAGCCAGGCGAAAAACATTCGATGTAGATTTGTTTTTTAAATGCTTTTTCGAAGAAAAAATCCCATATTGTGGCCTCTTTATCTGTCTTTTACCTTATTGATTTCTGTGAAAAATGGAAAAGCAGGAGGGGGGCAAAAAGGGTGACATAAAACGGGAAGTATAAGTGCCAGAGTGATGATATTTGAAAGTGGACGGAGGGGGAGGTCTCCCATAAGTTTTTTTGGACAAATACCCGATGAGTGCAAGTGACGTATATTAATCAGGTTCTCGGCATTTTGGAAAAATAAGAGTTAGGAAACGCGGAAAAACCCTTTTAATTTCTGATCAAATCAATGTGATCATGCAGTTCAGAATTGTTAATATCATAGACTGCAAAACAAAACAGTTCGACTTATCAAAATATTCAACGGTGTAGCCTGCACAATATGTTATAGATTAACCAAAAATATTACTTATTTCAAAACAGAACACTTTATAGAATCAAGTGATTGGCCATGATATTATATTCCAAGATATCTAACTTCATTACTTTCTTACTTTGAAACATGCGGCCCCGATGTATGAGTTGAGAAACAAATATTTCTAAATGTTTAAAAGTTTTCTCTTACTGGTGTTGAAACAAATGTCTTTTTTCATTCAATTATCATTTATGAGACGCTCGATGAGACATTTGCTGTGTGTATCTAATATAAGCCTAATTTAATTTAAGCCATTTCAATTTAAAATCCAAACACTTACTAACTGAAGTAAATTTATTTCAATTATTATTTTAACAGAAATTTCTACAACGCAAATCCTCGACCTGACGCCCTCATGAAGGAACAAATCGTTGAAATGTCTGGTCTTTCACCTCGAGTAATACGAGTTTGGTTTCAAAATAAACGGTGCAAAGATAAGAAAAATCAAATAAAACAGGAGCTTCAACAAGAGAAGGTAAGCCACAAGAAAAATTTTCTTTAAAATTTGTGTAAAAAAGTCAAAAATAATTTGTAACAGAATAGACTAAAGTTAGGATATGATCAGATGCAAGGCGTGCCAATGATCGCCAATTCACCAGTTCGTCAGGGATCACCACTAAATATGCATGCTCATGATGTCATTCCATATCAACCTCCATGGAAGGCTTTGTCAGAATTCGCCCTACATGCAAATCTAGAAAATGATGTCATCACTCAACACAATCCTGCATTTCAGCGACTAGTGCATCAGGTAAGAAATCGCTTTGACTATGATTTTGTAATGTCTTGTCTGTCTTAATGGCTTTAATTATTTATTTAGATGCATGGGTATGATCTCACTGTACCTCGACCTGGTAATCCTGATTCAATGTCATCATTTCACAGCGTACATCTTCATAATAGCATAATATCTGCCCAACATAATATGGATAGCTCGGATGCATATGTTCCGTTTATGGAAAGTGATGACAGTGTTAGTGCTGATTAGGTTTCAAATAATAAAGAAAAGAAATCATAGAAAGAGAAAAAAGTGTGTGAGTGTGTCGACATTGATTGTAATTATTAGTTATAGGACTTACGAATAGGAAAGTCAGATTGACTTTATGAATCTTATGTTAGACTCGTACGATCGGTAATTTACAATCTTTATCAAGTTTTCTATTTTCTTATAAGTTTTTTTTGAAGTTTTTACGAACTTTCCCATTTTTGATGAAAATGATCTTTTTCAAGATATTTCCATGGCGATAGATGTTCGCCAAAAATTCAAATATTTTGCAGTAAAATCAACGAATTCCTTTGAGATAGAAGAACTAGTCTTAATTAACTACCGAGAGTTGCACAAAAAGTTTTCGCTTATAATTGGGGCAGGCTTCACTGTTTGTGACAAGATTACCATCGGTTGTACGAGTCTAAAAAGATGTGGAGTAAGTAAGTGATTTATGTTTATTTGTAAAACAAGTACCGAAATGTACTTAAATCAATTATGACCATTGAATAAACATTTTATGTTCATCGGAAGTGGTTTTATTTCAACAAATTGCCTGCATTGGTCGGTGGTGATGCGCAATGGAATACCAAAGGGTGAGATCCAATTGCTTATCACAGTCTTTGCAACAGTTTCAATGGTAATGTTCATCATTGGAGTTACTTCTGACCAATGTGTGAATCGGTCAATGCACATAACTATTCGATGGTGGTAACCGTCCAACCATAAATTTATGTGGAGGTGTTGAATCCTTTAAATATGTTAAATATGTAGCAAGTGGAGCTTTGTTGTGTCGATGAACCTTTGAGCTTTGGCATGGGATACATGTTTAAACGAATTTGGTACAATCCAAACATATCTCTGAGTAACCAATTTGTTTGTTGCTCTAATACCTGGGTGTGATAAACCATGGAATTTGGTCACGATTGCTTTACGGAATGGAATTGGAACAAATGGTATCTTGCTATCGTATCTTGCGAATCTGACTGTGTACTTCGACATTTTTAGTAATTTTATTTTCAGAAATTTACCCTCCTTGTCTTGGAGATAGGCTTATAGTTGCTGTCCAGAGTTTTGATCAGAGCTTCGTACATTGCTTTGAAATCAATGACCCAGCACGAATGATTGATTGGATTCGTGATAAGAAGTCTGCTACATTTTTTCTGACTGGTATATGGCGTATACCTATCGGTAGTGAATTGGCCAATCAGATTCAAATAACGCACGCAATTGACGTAGGAATGGTTTGCGGGTTTCTGCAAAAATTCCGTTGTCAATGGTTCGTGATTCGTGTGGATATAGAAAGAGCGTCCTTCGAGCATATTGAGAAAATGTTTGATGTTTCCTGTCATAGGTACTATTGTTCGTCTCAGCTGGTGTCATTTTGTACGACAAAAATTCCAATTGTTGCTGATATCCATCTACAAATTTATGTAGCGGTGCGCCAGTGGCGTCGATATCTAATGACAATTCAGCATCATGAACTGGATGAACTATAATAATGTGTTATTGGCGATATCGTTTTTGTGGTGGAATTTGATCGAATGCTTTTCTTAGATGAATCTTTGAGAAGATGTGCTTTCCTTGTAAGCTAAAATTCTTGGTCGTGTGAAAGTCGGTTTACCTTTGGCTCAATGTAATGGAATGCTTCCGATGGTTTTTGCAGATTCGGATTGGTGGTTTCCGGAAATTCTTCCAGCAATCGGTGGAATTCATCACTGAGATTATAAGCCTTTATGGTGGTGACTTCAGCAATTTGAACCACTAGTTGACAGGAGTGTTGTTAGGTCGATGAATCTATCTTTAGCGATATCGATCAATAGTTCAGCTATTATGACTTTCCATAGGTATGCTCTGCGTAGATTAAGTTCCAATTGCTTTTGTCCATACGTCTTTATAAGTGTGCCATTTGCTGCAAATAGAGAAATTTGGCCATCGTCTTTGGAATTGTAATTAGGCGTTGTTCAACAATTATGTAACGCAAAAAGACATTTTTCGTACCCCCCCCCCTCCCCCATGTCACGCTGCTGTCACGCAAGCCTTGGACTCCCCCTCCCTTTACGTTATGTAACGCAAACGTGCTGATGTTTAAAAATATTTTTATTTTCACATTACTTCAGCATATTTGGCTATTTTTCATTTTATATTTCATGTCCCGATTTACATATCTTTCCAAACATTCGTCATCATTTCGTCCATGTCAATAATTGGGATAACATCTTCGACG
>JANVCI010194435.1:0-10710 GCA_026413465.1 Trichosia splendens | reverse complement strand
GATTTTCAAAATCGAGTAAAAAAGGGATTTTTGGTGACGTTGTTAGGGAGTCGATGTTTGCTCAAAAAATGCATAATTTTCATTATATTTCGTCTTAAATCGTCGAAAAGTAATGAAGATCAGTCATTTTTTGACCAAACACCGACTCACTAAAATCCATTTCTTACTCAATTTTGAAGATCTCGGGGGTTTTAGAAAGCTAAAAGAATAGGCTTTCAAGGAAAAACATATTTTGGAGATCACTTTTTGATTTTTCAACGGCTGAATTCCTTTCCAGGATTTTTTAAAAAAATCAAACCGAGGTTTTTGGACCATTACAATATTTTGTGGGGGGCCAGACCTTCAAAAATCGAAACTTTTTCTTTTGTGAAATCCCTACTTTATCCCTAAACGTTATTTTACATATTGTCAACTATTTTTTCGCTTAAACTATTGATGATAGCAGAGTTTATTGGTTAATAAGAGAAAGACTGAATTTTACCCCATCACGGAGAAAAAAAGTGTTAAACTTTATTTTGTTACTATTTTCATTTCATTCAACAGTAACAATAAAATTAGAATCTCTGATCTTCAGCTATGTTATTTCATAAGTTCGTAACAACATATGAAGTTAGTGATTTTCTAAACAAAATTAAATTAGAACTTAAAAGGTTTTAAAAGACTAATTTTTCACTCATCGCTGTTACAGGTTACACATAGGCACGTGGTATCATGATTTAATCATGTTTAACACAGAAGAAATTTAATAAAGTCGGATATGTTAGTTACATTTTATTGACTGTGGTCTTATAATACCTATTCATGTTATCATCTTTGTTATGATTAAATTGAAAAGTTTTAGCAAAACAAGTGAACATGTTATCAGTTAATGAAATTTTTCCAAAATTCTGCATTAGATTATCAGCAATTGATAACACAGCCATGTTTATTTTGATAAGATATCAGGTGTGAAAAAAATTTGGTAAGTTTAATTCAATGCATCTTGGATAATTTCACTAGATTTGATAAAAAAGTGGTCTATTGAAACATTCATCAATACGACTGTAATGCAATTTATAAAAGATGATCGTTTAAGAACTATATTTGTCACAACTTTAATTAGAGGTTCAAGAATTCTCTTTAAGCCACCGCTAAAGATATATACCGACTATTGGAAAAAAATAACAAGTTTCTTTCAGGCTTAATGAAGAAACATAATTCATCTTGTATGCACAAACTATTTCCTGTAATATATACCCAATACCCATATAGGGTAAGAATCTCTGACTCCTGACTTTTTGCTTTCAAAAATTCCTGTGTAAAGCAAGATGTTTGCATGTTCATCTGTCATATATATGAAGCGGCGACTAGAAATGTAGCGTTTTAAAATGTACCAGTTTTACAAGTAAATTCAAAATGAAACAAATAATCATAACGAAAGCGCAATGAACTTTGTCAATTTATATAAAGGCCGTTACGACCATGTTAACAAAAATTTCCGCAATCTGTCTCTTCAAAATTTAAGAATTCGAAAATCGAAAGTTGCGAAGATCCTAAACTTGAGATATGAAAAGTGGAAAACACTTAATTAGAATTTCAAAAATTTAGTGGCTACACCTTCTCTGGTCACATTTGAAACATCCGTTTATCTATTTATGTTTTTATTTATTTCGTCAACGGCTTCAGCTTACTGACTACTTAAATTATCAAATTTATTATTATCATTATTAGATGACAATATACATTACACTTCATATGACATCATGACAATATTCGAAACTAAACGAAGACCAAATTCGGAATCATCTTGTATGACAGATATGAGAAAGCCAAGAGGTAGAGGTGTTGATAATGCTGATATAGCGCTCTGATGATTGCCTCAATTTTAGAGGTCTTAAATACGCCGCTTTAGCGATTATTACCCAAATTATAGGTCTTAAAGACGCTACTTTAGTGAATATTGCCTATACGTTATGTGTTGATTTAGCTTCTTATTTTTTGCTATTTTAGCTTAACAATTGCGCTGCTTTAGCGTCTTATTTTCGTTGCTTTGGCGTAACATTTGCGCTACTTTAGCCTCTTATGCATTAGCGTCTTATTATTGACGCGTTAGCATAACATGGGAGTTACTTTGGCATCTTACTTTCACTGCGTTAGCGTTAAATTTTGTCATCGTAGTGCTTATTGCTTCATTTTCACCAATTTAGCATTCTAGGTTGTCTTTGACTCACCATCTAATCTGATTGCCAATTTCATACCTTCCACTTTTGGTCGAAATGAATTACGAGGCATTCCGCCAGTGTACAAGTGTGAAATATTATTGATGGGTTCGAAACGGCGATAATCAGTTCTGCGAGATTTCTAGCTAACGGTTGAATGCCACTTGATTCACATCTCGTGATATATGAAAAAAGACGATAATTCGGTATACAGAACGGTAGATGTTTTTATAACTATTTGGGAAAAGCTGCTGAGTCTATGTATAACTTTCGGTGCTTATTAGATTGTAACTCCTATGGCAAACAGGACTTTTTTAAAGTTGGCCGTCTTTTTCGTGAGATATCAACGGTAAAATCCACCATCAAAGAGTAAAAGAAAGAAAAGGCACCTGGTGCTGACAACATTCCAGCAGTATTCAAAGTGAATATTGATTTTTCGACCAATACTTTAAAACTAACCATTGATAAAGTGTGGGAGAACGCCTAATTAGCAAACTTCCTAAAATGGGAGATTTAACCAAATGCAGTAATTGGAGTGGAATGACATTGTTAAACACGATAAACAAAATTATTTCAATCATCTTGCACAAACGTATTTCGACCACCTTAGAAAACTATCTGAGGAAAGAACAAGATGGTTTTAGACCTGGCGGGTTGTGTGTAGATCATATCAACACCCTGTGAATCATCATCGAGCAATCAGTTGAATGGCAGTCGCCGCTATTTTTCCTCTTCGTTGGCTTAAAACAGGCTTTCGAGTATTGATCGGGATATGATGTGGCAAATATCACAGAGTTATGGAATGCCGAGTAGGCTTCTAAACAAAATTAAACGACTCTACACCCTACAGCAGAGCCTATTTTTGAGAAAACTTAATGAAATTTTCATGAAGTTTTCATTAATTTTCATGAAATTTTCAAGAATTTTCATGAAATTTTCAAGAAATTTGTAGAAATTTTCACGAAATTGGTAGAGAGAAAATCTTTGTGAAATTTTCGTAAAAATTCATGAAAATTCGTGAAAATTCAAGAAAATCTTTTCTCGAAAATAGGCCCTGCTCTACAGAAGAGAAGTGAAATGTAGGATAATGCATCCTGGGAAGTTGGGGGAATGGTTCACCGTTCACTCTGGCGTAAACCAAAGTTGAAAACATGGCAATGATGATTCGGCGGAGAAAATGGAATTGGACTGGTCATACCTTACGCGAAAGTTGCGGTAGATTGGAACCCCCAGGGAAACAGAAAACGAGGACGGCCAAAAGTTTCGTGGAAAAGAACAACAGTTGAAGAAGCCGGGAACGAAGGAAAAACATGGAGCGAAATAAAAATAAAAAAATAAAAAACCTTATTTTGCGCCTTATGCGCAAAAAGAGAAACGGAGAAAACTTTTCGAAAAACCCACATCCCCGAGACATGCCGGTAAATTTTTAATACAAGACATGAGCGAGAAATGTAATTTTCGATCACAATACAAAATGTTATCCCATCGATTCATCTTCTAAAGACAAAATTCAGACCGTAGACATTCAATGCACCAATATATTACCTCTTAAGGCAACCATACGTAAAGTGCACTAGTGCACATTGTGTTGAGCATATTCTTTGAAGTCGGTTTTTTAATATTTTTCGTTTTTATGAATAAAGTTCTATACAATAACAGGAAATCAGACCGGCTTTTATCATTTTTAAATGCAAAAAAAAGTGTCGAGAGAGTGAGAGAACATTTTATAATGTCTTATGCATATTGAAATGTTAAAATATACAAAAGTAAGCACAAAATAATGCTGCCATGGAGTTTAAGAATTACATTATTCGTTACATTATTTTATATATTGACGAAACTTCCACTATTTTGACTTCCACTGCGTTTGTACAAGACATCGAACTTTACCACATGTGTGCTGATATATACAAAAAAAACCGTAAATCACTTATCCTGTTTCAGTACTCAAATTTTATGCGAAATGAGTTAAATTTGCAAGAGGTGCACATTATCGATTTTCTTACTTAACACAAAATGTTACTATCGTGCCTGATTTGATAAATATAAAATTAATGACCAAGCACTTTCAACAGATATGAATATGAAAAATGTATTTATTTTAATTGCTCAATAGTATGGCTTCAAAATTTGTTAAGATAAGCATAAAATGTCTAATGTAATTAACTGTAACAAATTAGTTATTTTGTCCAAGTCTAATGACCTCCTTTACCAAATCAATGAACCTATCGAGAAACTATTATTATCCGTCCACCATCTTAAGCTAAAAAAAATAATTTTTTCTTATTACTCATTTATTATATCGCTGGAGATATCACTTCAAATCTACATTAAAATTATTAACTTCTCTATGTCTCCCATCTCAACACATAACATCACTAATCTTGGTTGATCGCACAGCTCAACTCAATAACAGTATCAACATATGAAGCGATATTATAAACATAATATTGACATATTCATCTCGCATAGTCATCATATCACATTTTAAGCACACAACCAACCAGCATGTAATGGGACCCACAGAAGCATACCATTTAAAATACGTATATAGTCTCATAAAAATAGCAGAACGCTAGTGACCAAACCTATAATTACGATACATATGCATATAATGTATATATGTTATGAGCGCAGCAATTATCATAACGCGATTCGTGAATACTTTTATAAGTAAAAAATCACTACTTGGTATAGGCAAATAGTAATTATTTTAAATGTTTAGTTCTTTGTTATAATTTCAGGATTGATTCTACGAAATGTATTAATTCGTAGTGATTTCGTACCTAGGATTGAGGTTCGTCCACATTACCTCTCAACTCGCTGTTAAATATTCAAATATTACAAATTACCCTGTTTTAGTATCTCATATAAACAATTTGTTTATGTTCATGTAAGAGTCAGCAGTTTGACTTGCTTGATAGTGTGCTGACACGTTAATGAACCAACGAAAGGTCAAAATATCGTTTTTTTGTTTACATCTATCTACTTTGTTGTTATAAAAACTATCGTCCTTTCAACCTTCTCAGCATTTAATCAATTCCAACGAATGACGAATTAAACAATCTTAATGGTGGGCATAAACAACTGAACATATAATCTGGATGGTACCAGAAAATACGATGACCATTGCTAATCAGACGCTTAGGGGAGAGAAGGGGTATATCCAAAACTTTAGGACAGATTGGTGGGTTATATTTCAAACTCGAAAGTTCTAAAATGATATTTAAGAAATATACGTTTTCAATTCTCTTTTTCCAAATCATTGATTTCATTGCGTATTAAAAATTGAACGTCCACAAACACAGTGTGAAAACCGATCTTTTTTATCTTTTGATGCATTACTGATCACATTTTATATGTAATTGATCAACTCATACATCGATCATTGATTTCCCAAACCATATGCGTTCGAGCAAACAACAAAATAATAAGAAGAACATTATGCAACGAAAGCTATGCGAAAAAGGATTTACGAAAAACGACATACGGTATAACGGTATATAGACTGGTCGGAAACAGTGCCAAAACGTGATAGTCTTTCAAATAGTATTACATTACTTAGAGGAAATACGATTATATTTGTACGTTGTATTCTATACCACATGCAAGCATATTTATACAACATGCAAGAATATTATACTGCGTGGAAGAATATATATATGCAATTTGGGAGTATAAAAAGGTGAGAAGACAAATAATTCAGGTCTGAAGACTTAATTTCTTGGACTCAGTGAAGTATTCTTGCATGTTGTATAATATGCTTGAATGTAGTATAATATGCTTACATGTGGTATAAAATAAAATATACATGCTTCCTGTAAGACTTGCATGCAACAAGGTAAGGAAAAATTCTTACTACACAAAACAAGTGAGACCCGTCCTAAACACAAAATGAATTGCCTTTGTTTTGTTCGAATGCCACACAAATCAAATAACGATAAGATTTAATCGGAATATTTTTCTTTGAACCAAAAATCGCCATTAAAGATTCGCCAAACAAAAATTTTGCATTTTGGAATGAATTTATCTCTGAATGTATGCTTAAACTTGGAAGATCTTAATTTTCTTACTGCACATTTTTAATTTTCTTACTATACTTTTTGAATTCTTACTGCACAGCTACATATGGTACTGCACCTTATTTTATTCCTGCACGAAAGATATGTAGGAAAACGATTCAATATGAAAGTGTAAAATTTATTTTTCTTGCGATCAAGTGAAGAATCACCATGTACACACGTAAAAATACTATACTGAAAGCTGCAACCACCCTGTATATGCCTTTGGGTACCTGCACCAAGCACCTTTTATATAATTTGATAAATTTTAAATTTTCACAAAAAATACATCACAGGTAGACTAATAGATATCGACACGCATGCATAATAGCGGTTATTTGAAGAAGAAAAAAAAATCTTTTCATTTAGTTTGATGTGATCCTTCCTCCCTCTTCATTATTCGAAATTTTACAAAAGATCTTTCATTCAAAAATTGCAACGATTTTTTTTCAAGGATTTTTTGGTATTATGTGAACTAGTTACGAGTACGTATAGCTAAACCATTTAAGAATATTTCTTCCCGTCTTCGAAACGATATGAGTATATTGGATTCGATGTAACATATTTATTAGTTTTAAACCAAAGAGAACGTTTTAAGTACATTACATATTGCGGGTATTCGATAAATGGCTCTATTCAATAATTCATGTTATATTTTCTTACGGTTAAAAAGTGCATTTCAATATCGACAATAAAACATATAGTCAGACAAACTCAAAGATAGATCATATGTTATGCATTCAATATATTTATTGTCCATTACATCATCATTGTTGTTTGTGTTGGATGGATTGTTGCAAATGTTTTTCGTAAACATGATTTTCTGGTTCTTTCATTATGCTATTTGAGCAATTATTATTACCCAGCTCTGTGTTGGTATAGCTTTGAACTAAGAAATATCTTTTTAAAAGCAATTTTCAGTTTCAAATTATAAAAATAAGAAGAAAAAATTGTGAAAGTGACCATGTTACTTATATGTTTTGTTATTAAATATAAGTTTGGATAAATCTGCGTCAGGAAGGTAGGCTATTCAAGACTTATAATGTGTGGGAAATATTTGTTTCGTTTTAAAGGTTGTTTCTTAAAATTTAAGGTGTATGTACCACGTACGATGTATAATGATATATATGATCGTGAGTAAGTCTATTAATGGTTGTTAGATTTGATTAATAATCGAATTAAATTCATTTATGAATAATTGCCAGACACACATTTACTACCTTATTCTCACAGCAGTAAAAAACGATCTTTTCGCCCTATTTCTTCCTATCCATTAAAAAGAGGGTGGCCGTAAAAGAAACTAATTAAAAACTAATAATAAATCATATATTCTTTACATAAAATGTTTATGTTCTCTGAACAGTTTTTTATGCATATAAATGAAAACCAAGATTTAAGATACCACACATCTGTTTCCGATATATATGAATTTATTTCCAACGACCATTTAACAACAAAAAGATGAAAATGTACTCTAAATCGTTATTATTTTCATATCGTATATAGATTGAACTAGAAAAGAGACTTTCAGATTGTTTTTTAGTAATTCCTGTGAAAAACTAAATCATTTTCTAAAAAAACAAAAATTTATTTTTTTACAATTTTCCACACCGACGACGCGCCGATATGAAAAAATTAAATTTTGTTTTCATATCATACGAGATAAATCGTTTGTAATAAGATTCCCACGCAAATGACACTACTTGTGTTCAAGTTCTACTATTTTGTTTTCTATATACTGCCAGCAATTATAGATAATATTTTCTGGGTTATGACATGACTCTATATGACACCCATTTATCGTCCATTTTCTGAGAGTGTATTGAAAATGTAAATTTTCTTGGGAAAATTCTAGAAATAGTTTTTTTAAAATTGAAATGATAATATCTGTGTCACCATTGAGTTCAATTTCATGTTCAAGCGCTAATATTAGCAAAAGAAAAAATTTATGAGAACGATATTCATGTTGCCTATTCCAGTTTCTTTTTTTTTTTTGCAAAGATGTGATGATTGACGAATTAGCTAAATGTATTTGATACAATCACGTGATTAAAATGATGATGTGCTCATAACTTTATTTAGATAGTTTTAATATTTAAGTCAGTAGTTGATTGGTCTGGCTATAAAACGATTAAATTTTTTTTTTTTCAAAAGTTCGATTCATGCGAATCAATGTTCTTAAAATTTAAATTGGAATGAATCATCACAATTTTAATTAGAGTTGGTGAAAGAATGTTTGTATAATCATATCAGACTATATTCAAAACATTGGTTCTTTACACGCACATAGTGAATTAGACGTCTGCGCGGGTCAAAATTTTTCGGTGGCGGCTGAACACGTGCGTCGAAAAGTTCAGTAGCGAATTGCATCGGCTGAGAGGATACCGCCGTATCGAATGCAAAAGAAGAGTACTCTACAACCAATTGTTTAAGGATTCAAGTGGTGTGGTATTACACACAGAGAAACGAAATGCTTCTGATAAACATAATTTGTTAAAATCATACCTATCTGCTTGTGACAAACATAAAATAAGTTTGTGGCTAAACATAATATGTTAGCCACAAACGTATTATGTATATCACAAACATATAATGTTTGCCGAAAACGTATTCATATTTTTCACAAACATACTTTATGTTTGTGACAAGCAGATAGTTATGTTATATATAACCAATCGTTTTATGAGTGTAGCCGAGGAAGAACAGTGCATGAAAAGATGGACGTAATATTTCAAAAGCCTGCTATGCAGAATGGATTAGAAACAATAGAAGAAGGAACGGAACCAGATATACACTCTAGTACGTAGTTCGCTGCAGAACCTTCAACTTAGGAAGTCAAGGAGGCTATTCTCAAGCTGAAGAATAACAAATCCCCAGGGTCAGACAACTTACCTGGCGAACTTTTTAAATATGGAGGTCATGCACTGTGTACGAGGTTACATGAGCTGATTGTTAACATTTGGGAACGTGAAGAGCTACCAGAAGAGTGGGATGAACCTCTAGACAAATTGCGGACTAAAGACGAAAACCGTTAAGATCTATTTTATGCATCAGTGGTATTTACACCGACGAGACGAACAGTGTTCATAGTACGATTGTTATCTGGTGCTGAGTTGTTTTCGAAGGATGTCGAGTCGTTTTTGAGGTGTGCTGACAGAAGCATTGAGAACTGTCCCGTCAGAGGTGCATTACTTTAAATCTCATACATCCGTCCAACAATGTTTCCTGGTAGACAACGTTTGGAAACGAATTGAAAGCAGGAGTTATGGAAGCCATTAAAAAAAGACAAAAAGTTAATTAATCAGAAACAAAAGAAAAAAGTATTAGACCAATGATACAACAACGAAACAACGATTTTAAATCCATAGTAATCCCATAACTTGATGCCATGAGACAAATATCGTCTTTTATATTTCTATAGGAGACTTAACAACAGACAGAATACGAAAATACTTGTTTTAATTTGTTTTAATCGGCAAACTTTATGTTATACTGATACCTCGAGAACTAAACTGCGAATACCTGTTAAGATGCTGTCGGAGTAATTTTAGAGATTTAAATTCAAAAAATAACGCTAATTCAACTAATGCACTTTGTTTAGCTGAATTAGAAATGTATTTCGGCGAAGGCAATGCAAACAACACAAACCCCGTATATTCAATGGGCCAAAGACATTATTAAATGGGATAGAATAAAACATCAGGCTATTTCACATTTTGACAAGGATAAATTGAAAATATTGAAGACACCAATGTATGATTCTGTGAGACTCATTTCTAATATAAAACTTAAGTAAGGCAACTGCTCGACATTTATCGTACGAATGTTAAAGTGATTATTTGCTTGTTTTGAAGTCCAGTCCAGACATCGTATAAATGTGATTGTTTGTTTGCATATGAGCATACGATGCATTTCCAATGTACGATTATTGTCATGAATAGTCTACTTTTTTTTAACTTTCGTTTCATTCGCTATTTTCTTATAATCATTAACAATGTTTACTTAGTGCAAAGATTTGGAATATTAAAAAACCTAACATACCTTACTTTATCTGTGAAAATTTTGTGATTTTCTAAATTTAATCCAATCATAGGCGTTGGCATACTTCCCAAAATCGTTAAATGCGGACACTCTGTAACTCAGCAAACTCTGTTTTCCTATCAGTGATAATTCCTCGAATTGGTTGAGATATTTGTTTAGAACAAATCCGCAATTCAGCTATTCTTTCTGCGATGCGCTATGGGGAAATTTGGGATACGTTTCGTATACACACTGTAATTCAGCTAAGACAAAAGTATGGTGGCGCTAGTGAGAAAGTCGGGGTAAATTATCGCCTACTAAGGTATTTCTTGAAAATAGTATATCACGAAATTTGTCTCAGACAATATATAGCTTACGAGATTCTAAATCCGCACCAATCACTTGAAGCCAATACCTTAGCACCATTGAAC
>JANVCI010193324.1:0-10724 GCA_026413465.1 Trichosia splendens | reverse complement strand
GATCGCAGGGCTGTGCAAAATAAAAAACAGTTTTTGACAGTTTTTGAATTATTGCAGGGTCAAATTGCTCTATAAGATTTTTTTAAAAAATCAAACCGAGGTTCTTGGACCATTACAATATTTTTCAGAGGGTGACACTTAAACAATTCGAAACTTTTATTTTTTTGAATAGTGAATCACGTTTTCAATTTCAATAGGTTATGGAATTAGTTTAAAATGAAACCGCATGTTAGCGACACTCGACACATGTTTGTGACTTATTTCCTGCTAAACAGCCCAATTATTAAAATAAGTATTGGAGTGGTGATGTCTACAGACTTCTCGCCATTCTGTTTTGGACTCATGAAAGTTTGTGAACTGACTTCCTTTGACATTGTTGTATCAGTAATATCGTGGTAGCACCGCCAAACCATTGGGTGGCTTCCCTAGTTTTTAGGTTAACTTTAGCCTAGTTTGATCAACCTATTGACGTACAGCACGTACCAAGGCTCAATGTATGAAGATTTTCACACAGGCTCTTCTTTGTAACTTATTTCCCCCTAAACCGATCATAATAACATTTTGCACGCACAGTGATTAGATTAGGTTTAGTATGTAGATGGAACTTAGTCAAAAAAAAAAGTTTTGGAAAAGTGTGTCAGTCTGCAATACATTTATTTCACTAATAGATTTTTCTAATTTTGAGATCTTATGTCAAGTTCGAGAGATTCATTCTTCGACTTGAGAGGTTTCTGAGAATTTCCTACAAGTTTTCGGGTTCATTAATGTTTTTTTGTGATTCCCTACTGGATTTTTATCATTTTGAGAACTTCCATTAAGTTTATGAGATTCGTTACGTGAATTGAGATATTTGTGAGAATTTAAAAATCACATCGTTGAAAGGCTTGTGTCCATTTATTTTTGCCATTGGATTTTTGAGATTCTCTTTGGGAAGTATGTAATTCTCCGCGGACTGTACCGTACCCCCGACTAAAAATCGCTTTGTTACATTGTTGTGGTAATACCATGAGACCCTTCCGATGATATCGTCTAAAAATCTTCAACTGGATGTCGTCTAAACAGTGCTACACTCAACTGCGAATGAATTGCATAACTTTCCCATTTTTTGTTCTACTCACCCTGTTTTGGTAAGGAATTCTATTTAGCGCTTCGTAATTTCAACTAGTTTTTCTGAATTGTTTGACGTATAAGATTTGGTGGAATTCGCTTCGACTTTGTAACACAAATACTGAAGTGGCATTGCTATTCTGCTCGAATGAGAGTTTGGTGGCGTCCCTAGTTATTCTATGGAATAGTTATTTAAGCTACCGAGAGTCAGATAATTTCAAAAATTCCAAACAATAGTAACTAGTCTGCATAGCGTATAAATTCAATCACATAAATTGTATTGGTGTTGAACTTACCCACCCAGAAACCAAATTAATGTTGAATAATTTTTCCAACAAATCAGAATAAAAGTATCACAAACTGCTACATCAGACGTTATATTCAATTAATCAATTGGTATTTTACTACCACATTAAATGTCAGCTCGACCAACATAAGAAAGTAGTCCAAAGTTCAAAGTAGTCCAAGTTATCAGAATGGAACTTTTGTCAAAGTTTTAACGAACTTAACTGAGCTTCACTGTATGTAATTCAATAAGCTGATTCCAAGCATTTCAAAGTTCATTAAAGATTTTAATTTTTGTTCACTTAGTGCGTATCCCGAAAATACATACTTGCATTCCTAGGTGATTTTTCCTAGTAACAAAGAAAACACTGATTGTTTCTATACATCTGCAAATCCACTAAGACACAATGACCCAAACTATTTCTGAATGTTTTGAGATCCCAGATATAAAAAATGTTTGTTCTATTGTGGCACATATAAAATTGCTTCCCAAGTCACGATATTCGCTAAATTGTTCAATCAACTTTTCAAACCTTCAGTCTAACATACCAAACCGACGAGTAGAAAAAAAAATATTTTAAAAAATTGAATAAACTACGCCATTTTCCAATGACCTCTTAACCACTCAATATCAATAGTTGGAGTTGTTGTTCATAATGTCAGTTCGACCATCATCAAAATGATCATTTAATAATTGACCAATGATTGGTGTAGGTGTGGTTGTCGATGTGGTCGTTGTAGCTGGTGACAATTGTTGTAAGTCATCCTCATTTGTACAATGATTAAAATGTGAAATTTGAATTATTGAAGAGTAGTTTTGAACGGTGGTTAGCGACGGTGACAAACACAATGGATGTCAGCAAGCAGATGTTTCTTGACCTTCCAATGTACAGGCGACATTTTCAAGCTTATGAGCGAGGTGGGATTTTTTGCAATTGGGGTCATTGTCTAGAGCATCAAGAATCTGATAATATAAATGCATTAAATTAGTGATTACCTTTGGTAAAAAAAAAATCACATTTGACTTACTTGATCCCGATACTTTGTCACATAGATGTACAATTCTTTAAGCGCAGATATTGTATCAAATCCATCGTTTTGTTGCTCTGACAAATTTTCCATGACAATACCCATTTCATGATCCGAAATTTTTGGTAGTCGAGCCACTTCACGATAGAAATGTTTGACCATGTCTCGATATTGTGGAATGTCCTTTAGTAATGCGATACGTTTAGTGCTACCATCTCGAAATGTGAATTCAGATATCTTACCTTGGCGAATAATAATTTATTGGATGGCGAGTCTTTACCCAAACGATGTTCAGCTGTCGAACAAGCATCCATAAACGTTTGAGCTATCACACTCAAGCATGCGTCGACGGTGGGTGTTTTATTTATATCAAATATGAAGTCAGGATTTTTAATAAAATTTACCCAAAACCTTAATGGAAGACTGGAAAAAAGATTGAAAGTCAGTAAAGAGTTAGTAACTCGTAGTCTGTCGATATATTTGCTTGTTGGCTATTTGTATTTGGTCTGTTTTTGGTTGTCTGCTAGTCATTTTGTTCTTCGTCTGTTTGGTCTGTAATCAGCTTGTCTATTGCTCCTTTTAACGTCCCCAATAAAGCTTACAAAACATACTCTCACCTATTCGATTTCCATGCGTGCACGATCTCCGGATCAGCAATGCCATGTCTCCGAGCGGCATCATCTAACAAATCAAACAGCCATTTAACAGCTGGTGGAAGTTCATCATTCAACGTTAATATCGTTGCAAAGAAATCGTCCACAAATTTTTGGATCGTTCCTTTGGTGGCTAACAATCGCGTCAAAAATATTTCAGGAATGGCTTTATGTGTTCGTTCACATGACGATATTTGAGCATTTTTAACATTCAATTGATGATCGTCAATCATTGGCTTAACCAAATGATAAACTCGCGGTTGTTGTAAGCCACTCTCAATGTCACCATTCATGATAATATGTGGCTGAGAATTGTTTATGAAATAGCAATTGTGAAACGGAGCCTGTTTCGAATAGTTGATGTTGTAGCTGTCATTTTGTCGAGCAATCAACGACATAACGGCCGACTCTTTGACACCGTAATGTGCTAGTGTGTTCAGTCTCTTCCAATTATTTATTGATTTCGTTGTTAAATCTTCATCTTGTAGTGTTAAATGGCCACCTCTGCCATGTCTCCACTCCAAATCAACTTCATGCACAGACAATCGCAACGAAAATGCCGTGTTCTTAAATAAAGCGTCCAAGATTTTCGATTTCACTTGGGTTATCGTATCACAGTCAAGTACTTTGCATTGTATTTTATCATCTAAATCGTCTTGTACTATATGCAAGTTAACGAAGCCATGATCAATTTGCTCCCGAAGCAATTTCTCTTCTGACAACGAATAACGGGCATCATGGGTGATGGCATCGACAAGACCTTTTTCAATTTGATGTTTGATCGCTTTGAAAAGTAGAAAGAGCGACGAACCAGCATATTCCTTGAGATAGTCGTACATGCATATCGCCATGTAGTTTGTAAGCATTTTCTCAACAACACTTTCGGTTCGACGAAGCATTAATTGAGGATGTTTGGTTACCACAGATTTGTCGATTAATCGTAATAGTAAGCATTTTAGTATATCCGTGGCGTATTCCATTTTGTTCATAAGAACAATCATGAGGAGAGAGGCAACGTTCACTCTGTGGATGATTTGAATTTTTAATAAATTGTGATTGGTATAAAGCAGTAGCAACTTGGCGTGGCGCCTGCAGAGGGAGCACAAGAACGTAGTAGTGAATGCCACTGAATATGCTCCCTATACAAGTACCGGCATTTGAGCACGTTGAGTCAATGAATTTCACTTACTTATCACGAATGTTGAATGATTTCTGAGCTTCCAGAGTTTCTATGAATGTCAAAAGGAAGCTTTTATTGTTGACCAATTGTTCAAATTGAACCATTGCAATGTCGTAATTTGTTCTCGGAGAATTCATACGCATCTGATGGGCGAAAATAGAAATTGAAATTTTTTAGACAAAATGCATTGCAGTCATCTAACACTAACCTTTGGCGTATTTAAAATGGGATGATCACTGACACCCGGAAAGAAGACCTTCATAATGTAGTTAATGTGATCCAAAGTGGGAATTCCAGAATTCTCTAAATCTGCAGTTAAATCTGTCATGTCAGTCTGTAGTTCAGCAAATGCCTGCTTGCATTCCATTCGAACGTTACTTTCTAGTGTGTCCATTTGAATTTGTATCCGTTTGTATTCACGTTCAGCCTGGGTCGTCTTCCGTCGATAGACCACCAAAACAACAATCAGAAGAACGACAATCAAGCAAATACTAATTATTATTCCGACCATGGCATGCGACAACGTATATGATTTAAGGAGATCATAGCGAAGATGTCCGATAGCAAAACGAAGATTTCGACCAACACGAACAACGACCAATGGCAAATCAGCGTTGGTATCCACACCATTCTCGTCAGTAGCATCTGGCTGTTGCTCAGGTGGCGTACAAACCAATTGCGTCAATGCCAAACTAGTTACATTGCATTGTTGTAAACCAATTGTCACATTAACATCCATTTCGTCACTGGCAATGTTCAAATTTTCACCCTCAATCACTAATGTATCTCCTTTGTAGAGTTTGATCCCATTCGGAAATGCAAAATAATTGGGATCATCTACGTAAACGATAGTGCTACGTAGACTCTGAAAGTGTTTGTTTAAATCTCTAACTGATTGCACATTATCCATTGCGAATCTGATCTGAAGGCTCAGTTGTGTTTCACGAATTTGAAGTGCAGCCATATCGGTGCCAGTAGATGGTGACGAAGAATAGTAACCAATCGTTGTGAACAATGACTCTGGCAGTCCACTGCGTTTTCGTCGAGAATTATTATTACCACTCTGACTCTTCTCGGCTTCAGATTTGTATGCGTTAAACTTGCGCGACACTGCTGGTGACGGACATTCCATTTGATTTGGTTTAATGACTGTACACGTTGAGCGATTAACTCGTTCTTCATCAGCAAAAATTTCGATCTCTGGCTTTTGGATCGAATCTAAATTAGTGCCATGCACAGTTATCATTCTACCACCACTAGCAAAGCTTTTCAACGGTTTTATTTCCAGAATCTTCGGATCAATGGTATAGTTGTATACGCTGCATACGTCGCGACGTTGATCCCGACCATATATTGATTTGGTGAGTGAATTTTTGGAATTTAAGGAGCAAGTGAAAGTTCGATTAGCACCGTCAATAACTAATGTTAGTACACGAATATGTTCGGGTTGACGAGCCGCTGATGTTATGCAAGTCAATTGACTAGAAGATGCAGCAGTGGCATTTATTGCACACTCATAATCATCCAAATATGCGGTGATGCTTGATCCAATGTTTAAATACTTCCCAATTATTGACAATTGAGTGCCTCCGCTTTGTGGACCACGTGTTGGATACAAGCCTTCCAATTTGATGTCATTGTATTGAAATTTCACAACAGATTCTGTAAATCCAGCATCGTTGCCAACTTTCACTGGAGCCGTAAGTTCGTAATCAACCTTCCCAGTGCGACATTCAATTTTTACAGAAATTTCGTAGTTCACCAATTCGCATGGTATGTCTCCAATTCGAATTTTTCCCCGCACATCTTCCTCACGAATTCCAAGATTGCTGCCCTCGATAGTGATCAGAGTTCCGCCCTCGATAGGACCACTAAGCGGTTTGATCTGTTGGAAGGGAAATTAAATTAAAAATATTATTGGGATGCCTCCAACGGAGCAAAAATTTGTAGAACGATCAGGCAACATAATTGCAACAAATTGACTTTGCGAAGTAAAAAGTTGCAACAAGCATTTCTAATCAATTTAGTAAACGCTATACAACTCACCATGTCAATCCTAGGCCTCGGACACTCATTTGCACTTCCATAGACACATGTCTCATTGTAAACACACGAATTTCCACACCACGTACATTGATATTTTGGTTCTCGAGTTACGCATAAGCTACAGTCGGCATGCTCTCGATGAGATCCCAAAACATCACATTTGTACAGTGTAATTGCAACTGTATCTATGTAGTGGTTGCGATTCCAATTTACGTCGACTTTTGCTTCATATTCATTGGTGTTGGCCTCATACGAGTATGGTGTTTTTTCACATACAATATATTTGTTGGACTCAACACGAGCTGGAAGTGACATGTGAGCACCTTCGATATTAACGATGCACAGAAATCCAGTGTGGGCACTTTGGGGTCTATTACATGATACATTAATAAAGATATTGTCTAGGCAAATTGAAATCAACGCACCTGGGTAAATTTTCAATTTCTAATTTGATCTCTTTGGGCACTTTGTTCGGCAGCAGGATCGGTTTGGACTGTGGTTTAAAGTGTGGACAAGCCTATGAATAGGAGAGGGTTTAGCGTTTTATATTAAAAAATTGTAAATATTCACATCTTACATTTTCGTTTGTGATGACACTGCCTGTATTTCGACAATTGGTCGTATTGTACACACATTTGTTGTCATAAATGCACCAATTACAATTCCACTCGCTTTTCACACATCGTCGGCAGTTCTCATGTCTCGAACAATCGAAAAATGCAAAATTTCTCGACACAAAATCCTTATTCGTCTCTGAGCTACGTACACTTAGCGGAACCAAAACATGATCCTTGTTCAATTCAATTGAGGGTCTGTACATGGTTGGAGGCGTTTCGCATGACAAACCATTTTCCAGAACAATGGCATCAATCGGTGTTGAATTGCCAAACACACATTTGTATTTAGCATTGTGCGGTAATTCCGGTAGAGTACGAATGATTAGCTGAACTGTAGTCATTTCATTGATAGGTATTTTGTCTGGCAAAATCATTTCAAAGTCAATGCATTGTTGACCATTGCCAAGAGATAGCCAACGAGATGCACTGGTATCTTTCTGACAAGCACTACGCACTGTACAACGTTTTTCTAATGAACACCAGCCACAGAATGGATCTCGAGATTCTAGGCAACTGGAACAATTTGTGTAAATACCGCAATGTTCAACACGCAGTTTTGTAATCTGAGAGAGAGAGTCGAATTTGTAGTTTTGTATTGAGTTGTGAAATGAAAAGACTTACCTTTCTTTTAGACAGCACATACAGATAATCCTGCTTCGGTGACATTGTTGAATCTGGTAGTATCATGTTGCCGTCGTCTATCACAATATGTTCATATTCTCCGGGTTGTGTACCAGACAGCAATACTTTCTTGATTGCTCCACCTGCTGTACCCAAAAATGCTAAAGTATGTGGCCCAGTAATAGCAGCCGTAACCGATGTTATAGACTCGTTGTCAAAATTGAATAATGACCGTGCAACGATCGGAGAAACTCCACTGATCTTCAAACCCACATTACAAAAACTGTACACATTGCCTATCGATCCAACCACTGGACATTCACCATCATTGATAGTTCCCGAAATGTATCCCAAATTTCGATCCTTAATACTACCATTAAAACACATGTGAATGTTTTCGGTGAACGTCTCTTCAATTTCTTTCAAACTGTACAAGCACATAGCTGACTTCGTTTCTGGTTCGTTTGTAATTTCTTTACCCGGCGAAAATACAGCTACCAAAATCTGATCATCTTTCTTGATACCCATCTGCTGAGCTAATTTCGATCCAGCCAATGTAATTTTAGCATCTCTCAAAATGTTGTAATTTTTATTGCCAGCAGTTGTTCGGCATTGAATTGTAATCTCTGTGTAGCTGTCGTAATTCGGATCACTAACACATATTCTTGCCAATCTAGTTATAAAGCCAGCCTCCTCGGCTAGATGTGACTTTTTCTGTACAACAGCAAAGTATGCGTACTCCGAACTGTTAAAGCCATACACATAGTTCACCAGAAAGTGATCACGATACTTGACATCAATGTTTAAAAGCGATTGCTGAATCGAAAACTCAGCATACTCTAAATCATCTAACTTGCGAGACGATATAGCTGGCACGTCATGGCGATAATCTCCTACGTTAGTGAATGTAGTTCCGACATATAAAATATCTTCTTTCTTCCATGATGCATATCTTGACGGACCAATAAATGCGAACGTCGAAGATGATTCATCATTTGCTGCCAATGATATTCCAATGTATTCGGGATCATTAGGAAACTTCGTTAATTTGTATAATTCACATGACCCTTGCCGTGTGCTACCGCATGAAATTAATGTATCACCAGCCTGATTAACGACTAACAGTTTATTGTGCGTAGTTGTTTCACTCGTTTCCACATCATCAGGACATCCATTTGTGTGACATTGTGGACTGTCTGCTTTTGGACCAGTTACGGCATGACTTAATTCCGATAAATCGCGATTGAATTGAAAGATGCGATTCGATGCACCAGCATAAAGTATCGATCGACGTTTATCGAATGTCAGATGTGTAAAATAGGATCCATTTGGTAGAGTAAATTGGGATATTACATCGAGGAAGAGAACTGATGACGTAGGTTGAGTGGATTTGTTAGTGACTAGTTGTTTGGAATTATTTGTAGATGACGGTGGGGCTGGTGACGATGTGGCTGGTACGATAGTTGGCAGGTCAACATTTGTGTATATTAAAAACGCTAATAGTAAACGGACGGACATTTTGATTTCTCCAATGGAGGCGATTACGATGTAGTTAGGTGATACCTGAGTGAAAAAAAAATAAACAAAACATCAGAGGATTAATCGGCTGGAAAATTGATGAATTGCTTAAACGGTTGTATACGAGCAGGAATAACTTCTGAATATTACGGACTGCTTAATAAATATTTAAGTAACTATGTTAAGTAGGCAGACTCAAGGGACGATCTCCCAAAGATCCCCACGTTTTTTTTTGGAAGATTTAGGGCTAATGTTTTCCTCTATATCTCTAAGCTTTACAGTAATGATATTTGGTAAGTTACCTAGGTGATCTGCTAAATCACCAAACCTACCTCCACTCGTGGAGAGGAAAATGATTTTTTTCGCTGAAGTCTTAACACTTCCAAAAAACGACGAGGAATATTTAACAGTTCATCCCTTAATTGTCCATCCACCATATCACCATACTAGACTGATACTTGTCCATATATTTCCTGCGATCTTAGCTTCTCAGCTACTTAATTTGAAGAAGACCTCATAATTAAGTAAATATCATCGAAATCGGTTCAGACTTTCTCAAATTTTGCTGTGTACAAATAGACGGACGACTATAATCAAAAATCGACTTCTGTGCGATCCTATTGAAACCCTCTCTGAGATGTTACAAAGTTATAGACATCGGTACTACGTACGAGGCTAAAGAATGAAAAGGTGTAATCAGTTTGTAATGCTTTTGGTTGTAATTGTACTTGTTCGACCATCCCCTTATATTCAGTGCTACTTGGAGAAAGGGTCGCACTTGTAAAACTATTTTAGTGCTATTAAATGGGCCAGGAATGGTGTTGTTCTGAGGGCTCAGTCCTAAAATATAGAACTATCTAGTCAAGTCATTTTTGAGGATATTGCTCTTCTGAATGTCCTGCTACGTGTAGAAAGGGCCACACATTCAGAACTATTGCTAAAGATCGAGCCAGGTCTTGAATTTGGGGCTGGCTGGTACAAAACGCTCAAAATATGTTATTTTTCTGATTTCTGACGACTATGCTGAAGATTCCAGAGGCGGGCAACGGGACTAACTTTTAGTATTGCTTTAGTGTCGACAATTTTGCCATTGTGTCCTTGTGTCCAGCACTAAAATCTGAAAGGGTCCGACATATTTTCAAATGTTTCTAATTTATAATTATATCCCTTCGCCATATCGTTTCATGAAATTTACAAAAGTTCATTTCTAAAAACCAATTTATTTAAATATTTCCAATATTCCGAAAATTCGGATAAAATTAAAAAGAGATTATTCTCTGTTCAAACAGTTAATTAAATATTTTTAGTCAGATAATGAATGCTCTTACAATGCAACATGCGAACGCGAGTGTGTTTAAATTATTTCTGCATGTGCTTGTAAGTATTCGTGCATTCGTAATTATATTTCATTACGGCAAGAAAATTGTATAAATGATCTTGTTAAACGAATTATTTCCTCTACATGCCCTTATCTTTTCCTCTGCCTGTTACACAATGGCCCGTTCTCACCAATTTTTTTATTTTTTAAGCGATGTTTTGAGCAATAATTTGTATTCAGAATGCCTCAAAAAGTTACGGCTTTTTTTTTGATAAATTAATTTAAGTCCATACACATAATTTTACGAGGTTTATTTGCGGCAACCATATACATTACGTAATATGTTTGTG
>JANVCI010192213.1:0-10733 GCA_026413465.1 Trichosia splendens | reverse complement strand
TCAATCACCAGTTTTTATTTTCACACTTTTAAGTTTAGCTCAGACTCAGAAGAGACCCGGTCCGAGTGAGATTTGGAAAACCCGAAACCCGAACGGTTTTGATACCCGGGCCGGACCGACCCGGCCCGACACGAAATTTCAAAAACCCGAAACCCGAACAGTTTCGATACCCGGACCGGACCAACTCGTCCCGAACGAAATTTCAAAAACCCGAACAGTTTGATATCTGAAAACCCGAAACCGACGAATGTCTGAAATGTGGAGATACGAAGGGAAAATGGTGGAAAATACAGATTTTTTTTAGTTTCACAACTAAGAGTAATAAAAAGTTGTCAATTAGGTAACCCAACTTCGGATTGAGAGCCAAAATTACTGGTTTAGTTTTGATCCGAGGTATATTACTAGGAATTTAAAGAGTGGTCCAAAAATGGTTTTAAAGTTCAATGAATTTCCCGAAAATCCTTCTAAAAGAAAAGAAAAGATAAAAATAGTTCCTCAGTTTCACTCGTGATACCAGGTCTTTATACAGCTCTTTGCTATAAGCAAATCCTACAGTTTCAGACACAATATCGAAGAAACATAAAAACATACAAGTTTATACTGACTTATATTTATGAAAAGAAAAAAAATCAACATTACTTAGCCATTGTATTGTATGTTAGGGTGGCAAATGAAAACTGACATTTGAGAAATGGATTGATGTTACGATTTTTATAAACCGTAGCCCCTAAATAAAGCTTACACAGAATTTGAGCGAAATTGGTCAAGGTTAAGGATGGCCTGAACGCGCTTGTTATTTTTCGATTCTGAAAATCAAAAATGGTCATCTGTTACATATTTTGTCACCACGAAAAATCGTCCACAGTGTTATTGTCCGCAATTGATATTTATCAAATGTGGAGATAGTAATTGTACACTAGCTCGCTCCACATTTTCTTGTTACCGTATAGAAGGGAAAATTCATTGAATTTGACCAATGAGTTATGACATAAATGTCTAATGTGGAGAATAATTAATTGAAGGTCGATAATACCGTGGCGATTATTCCAGTCACCATTGTATATCTATGATTGTAGAGCATCTATTCCATAATTTGATGAATAGTAGTAATTCCCTCACAGTATGAAAGTATGAAGCCGTAGCTCGTAAAGTTTCAATTCTAAATATACAAATTACAGGAATAACTAGCAAGGTCTTTCACGTGAAGAATATTATGATATTTGTGTATTTCGGGTTCGGGTCGAATTTTCGGTCGAATACGCCAACCGGACCGAACGGAAAGATTTGAAACCCGGACCGACCCGACCCGAATGAAATTTTAAAAACACGAAACTCGAACGCGAATGGCGTTCGGGCGGGCCGGGTTTTTCGAATATTTCGAGCGGCCCGCACATCTCTATAGCGGAGACAAGGTTAGCGAAGACAAGACAAAATACCTTACTTTGGATAGAAAATATGAATCACGGAAGAAGGTAGATAGAAGATACGAATTGAGAACTGACTGAACTTTTCAAGGAAGAAATAATAATCGCTGCTATTAAATCTGCAAGACTACGGTGGGCAGGGCATGTAGCACGGATGGACCGAAATCGAAAGCCAAGAAAATCATTGGATAGAAAACTCGTCGGCAATAGAGCAATAGGAAGACCACCCCGTAAGAGATGGTTGGACTGTATTGAAGAAGATGCGCTAAAATTGGACGCCAGGGTGTGGCGGGCGTAGCGAAGACTGGCTAAGGACTTTCACCAATGGAGACAAGTTATGGAGTCAGCCATTGATTTTATCACAAGGTCCACAGCCAGACTTCGTATTTTACTACATTCGCTCACAAGTGATTAAAGAACCTTAGTTCTAATAGTAACAATGCACCAAAGAATGTATCAACGAATTCACGAGTATTTCTATTCCTTCGCCACTATGAAAAACAACCTTTTTCCTAAGCATCAAATCTACTCGACACGATGTTATTTTGCTTCTACATTTACAAACAGTTCCCGTGGTGGATCTTCTACTTTATGTAAGAGTTTATAAAGCAATGATATTGTTCACCGTTGGTAAAGTTCTCTTTATCCGTAATGTCGAATGACCCATCTAGCAACAACATAAATCATAGTTTGTCATGAAAATAATTACCTCCTGGCAAAGTCAAGACTTGAGCAGTCATTCCTTGTCTCTGCCAAACTTCTGCCGGAATCCAACGAGTTGGACGAGCCGCACCAGTTCGCATTCGATCCCCACCTATTTCAGCTTGCATTGGACGTACCTTTAGAAAACAAATATTTTGTAAGACTTCATTTCATATAGAATTCATAGACAAAAAAGACATACCGAAGCAACTGGTCGATGAACAATAGCACCATCTGGTGTCCTCATCGTACGATAATGCATTCCAGAGCCAGGCTTATCATAATTAGGCTTAATGGCCGCTTGTTTCTCCAACTCATAACCTCTTTGTGCTAATCGTTTTTCGGCCATCGACAATTTCTTTTCTTTGCGATCAATCAACAAACTTTCATGTTGGAATGGCTCCTTGGACATTCGTTTCGAGAAGTTTTCGATTATTTTCTGCATCACAATGTCCAAGTACTTTTCCTTGCACTCACTAAAGTCTCGAATCTCTGATTCTTTTTCGTCATCCCAACAAAGACTTGTAACTTCTTTCAGTGATAAATGAGCATCTGGGTTGCACTCATCTACCACCCTATCTGACATTCCTTGTTTATTTACTTGACGATCGTAAATTTTCTTCTCTAAACATGAATCCATAACCAAGCGATAAACAAAACATGGTTTCTTTTGACCATAACGATAGACTCGACAAACAGCCTGCGTGTCATGACACGGATTCCAACTGGCATCGAAAACTACTACCCTATTTGCACCTACGTATAGAGGTAGATTATAAGTTTTGGTGAACGAATGTTGTTTAAACTTCATCTTTCATTTCACTTACCAACCAGATTGATGCCAAGAGAACCAGCTCTAGTCGACACCAAAAACAAATGAATATTTGGATTTGAATTGAATTCGTTAATTAGTTTCTCTCTTTCTTGGGCTGCAGTTGAACCATCCAGTCCTATCGAAGAAGCATTTAAGAAATGAATTTTAAGAAAACTAAAAGTAAAATTGGTTTGTACTTACGATAGTAATTCAAATTTTTGGCCCATTTGATTTCGGTATTGTTGACGGTGTTTGCCTGCAGAAATTTCTCAATCAAATTAAGTGTCAACAAACTTTGACTGAACACAAGCATGCGATCTCCTAGTCTTAGACTCTCCTTTAAGATGCAAAAGAATATTTCCATTTTTGGTGAATTTTCTATTAAATCTGGCACATAGTTTTTCATTAATTCCACAGCCCAATCATATGGAATTCCATCATCTTTGGGCTTAACATCCTTTTCAATAATTTCTTCCTTTATTTCCTCAATTTTCACTTTGGTTTCATCTTTGATTGTATCCAAACTATTTGATGCTTCCAATTTAATTTCTTTTGTGTCCAAGTCAACAATTTGCGATGGCTTGATTTCAGTTTTGATGGAATCATTAACGCTGTTTGCATTGTTCCAATCATTCTGTGGAAAATTTGATGAAATCGATGCTGGATACATAGATGGAGGCGCTTGCTGAGGCGGATAATTATTTGGATGATTATAATCGTTGGAACCATAATTTGAATATTGGCCTTGGTGATATTCACTTTGATTTGGATAATAGTTTTGATTGTTTTGCCAATAATTTTGCTGTGGAGGTTGTTGCGGTGGTGGCAAATTCTGATTGTAAGCATTGTTCTGATAATTTGGATCAAAGTTTTGATTTTGATAATAATTCTGATTCGTCTGTGGTGGCATTGATTGGCTATTCGGTCCTGGATTATTGAAATTACCATTTCCGTAGTAATTGCTGGAGTCGTAGTTGTCATAGCTGAAATTGTTGTAACCATAATTATATGGTTGAGAAGGATATTGATCGCTTTGTGTTGAATTTCCATACGGTACATCGAAAGTTTCTTTCTTTACATCATTTGAACTGCAAGGTGGTTCGATTTTAGGCTCAATTTTAGGCAAATTTAAATCCAATTTGGAATCTGTTTGATTTGAATGTTCAATTTTTGTTTCCGTAGACGTTGGTTGAATTGATGCTTCGGGTTTTGCTTTGGTTTTTCTATTTCTCGGTTTACTGCCCTCAGGTCGTGCATTTTTTCGAGGTTTTTTCTCTTTGGGTGTTATAGGCAGTTTTTTCTTTGACCCTTTAGTTGATTTAGTATTCGATGAATTTGAAGATTCGTTTATTGAACCAATCGGTGGTTCGTATGTTGGATCATTTGCTGCAGCTTCTGCTTCTTCTAAATCAAGATCAGCTTCTCGTTTCTTTAGAAAATTGTACAAAACATCCGGATGATTCCAAATTTTACAACAAACAGCAAATGCCTTCAGTGGATTAGGAACTGCTTTGACACGCACAATCTCATTCATGAACACTTCATATAAACTTCTTTGAAACGGTGTCATTCGAACCAACAGCACATATTCCTCTTTCTGAGGAAGTGAATTTTGCAAGACAACATGAGATCGACGTTGCACGAAACCCAATAGTAGAGAATGTAGGACATGTGCTCGATACCTCATCAATTTAATGTCTTGAGGTGTTGAATCAATGCATTGCCCATTCTGAATGGGTCTCTCGAACATGTTAGAAAATTCAGTCTTAGTTCCTAAATAATTCGGTCGAACAAAGTCAACCATGCACCAGTATTCCAATAAGTTATTTTGCAAAGGGTAGCCAGTCAAAACTATTCGTCGTTTTGATCTAATTTGCTTCAATGCCACCGATATACCAGCATGTGAATTTTTGATACGATGTCCTTCGTCACAAACAATCAAATCCGGTCCTGGTTTTACCAGAGCAGCATGCATTTCATCCAACAATTTCTTATGCTCTTCAGCTTCCTCTTTCTCAACTTCTGGATCGCGGTAAACTTTTCGACCTCGTTTCTTTGCCACTTTCTTCATACTCAACAGTCGATACAATTCGTAACCCATCAATAAAACGCCACCTTTTTCAGCCCATTCTAGCACCACTTTTGATCGTGCATTTAATGTTTTGTGCGTATCATTCAGCACGTACAAATTGAAATTCCTAGGTCTTACTTCACCGGATGATTTCAGTCCAGTCTTTTCTGGATCATCAGGTAGCCACATATTGAATTCAGCCATCCAATTTTGAAGTGTATTGATAGGCATGATACAGAGTATGGTCTTCGAGTTTGTATGCCTTAAAAATATATCACAGAAACAGACAAGCTGCAATGTCTTTCCAAGTCCTGAAAAAAAAGTTTTTCACTTTTAATTTAGATGAAGGACAAATGGACAAATATATTTGCACTAATGTGGGTCATTTAATGTGTGATCCGTAATGTAGTCAATTACAGGATACAAAAGATATGAAATACAACAAAATAAAACAAAGATCATTCAAGAGTACTCCGAAAGGTCGAATGCCCAAAGGTTCTATTCTCGTTTCGTTAATGACATGGACTATTTCAAATCAACGACGAAGCGTTAAAATGTCGAATTATTATAAGAGATTAATTGTTTGGATAGCGGTTGCTGTCGAACGTTTCAATTTTTAATGCTCGTTCAGTTTGGCTCGGTTCACAGTTTATGAAAAGATTTTTGTTCTGAAATCGTGGAAAGTTACTTCGACTTCATCGATCTTTCTGATATACTAGGTCAGACGTCATTTGACTTTCTCATGCAAGTTAGAAGTTAGTTCGCATCGAGTCAATTACGTTTAAGGATTTTCCTAAGAATCTCAGTACCGGATAGCAATAACATTCTTTGATGCAAAACATATTTAAAAATTCTATGCTTTTCTCCAATTTCTCGATAAAATAACGCAATTCTGGTGACTTCTGACTTCTCTCACGCAATCTACGCAAACATCACTTTTTATGTTCTAATGTAGACGTAGTTACCCAGAAGCAAGGTGTGATCTAATTCTCGAGAATTTTCAGATTTGTGAAAATGTTCGTATGTTTGTGTTGATCTGACGCACTCAACCATTTCTAGCCCACACTCGTTACCGAGCCTTTATATTTGAGTAGAAAAAGAGCCGAATAAGACTAATTACACGATGCTTAGGCTTGGAAAGCAGAAAATCCCATATGAAATAGACAAAAAAGAAACGAACATCGTTTAGCTTCCTCGTGATTAAAGTACGTGACTACTTCTTACGCAGAATTAGCCAAGTTATAAAAACGAATACTAAATAACAGTTTCATTTAATTCTACAGTCTATCTTTAGTCTAGAGATAATTGCAATGTTAAACTTACCCATAGAATGCGCTAGGATGCATCCAAAACCACTGGACGTACTAAACCTCTCCACAGATTCGATGATATTGTCAAAGAGAAAACGAACGCCACCAATTTGATGTGGTTTGATAACTCTTGCTATCTGAGGAGCTAAATATATATCCTGTTCCCCTTCGGGATGTCCAATATCTGTAAACCAATTATCATTACTCTATTGAATTGTCAATAGAATGAAAGTATTTACTTATCACCACTCTTCCTTGATCATCAGGAACATTGTACGTGTCGTTTACGTGGAGTCCACTATTTTGAGGGTCATCGTCCTCCTCTGGAACGTCATCATCGTCAGACAACACAATGCAATCATCATCCGAGCTATCAACAATCGTAACAACATCTTTTTTAGGTTTAGTTTCAGTCTGTTCCACTTTCTCGTCTCTTCTCTCTTCATCATTTCCTTCGAGCCGGTCTCGTTTTAATACTGGTGGACGTACAGGTGCTATACTAACTGATGGCGTTAAGTTTGCACGGTTCGGGTCGAATCGATTATCATTAAATAAATGTTCCATCGGAAGTGATTCATTGGACATTAATTTAGTAAGTGTGGTGCTGGAACCATCTTCGGGAAATGAAATTTTACTAGATGAAGCGCCACTATTCATTGAGCTTTTTAATAAAGACGATGGTCGACCTTGAAGTAGAGACAGTACTCGATTCTCAGTTTTCTTATTTTGTTTTTCCATCACAATTTGACGTTGCACTTCTCGAATGATTCGTTGTTGTTCCTGAACGCGAGCTAGACGCTCCAATTCTTCACGTTGAGCGGCTAATGTAGATGCATCCAATTGATTGTCGTCCATCACTTCTCTAATGTTTTTTCGTAAATTCGTAATTTTTCTTTTATCTTCGGTATCACTGCCACTTTTCTTCGTTATTTCTACCGATATCTCGTCTCCTAAATCGAATTCCTTTTTCGTATTTAAGTCAGATTTGGAAACTGGTTGCACACTGATCTCGCCCATGTCTTTTAGTTTCTCCGAAATATCAAAATCCAATTCTTCATCATCTTTGATGTCCTCCTCATCTTCATTTTCTTCATCATCATCATCATCATCGTCGTCATCTTCATCACCACCATGGAGTTTAACTTTTCTTCTAATCTGTTTAGAAAACACCAATGGATCGACCACAATATCTGATAATTTAACTGATTTATCCAAACTTAGGCCTGCACCTGCTTCACCAAGTATATCACTGATATTCAACGTTTCACCATTATCCGACATAGATTTATCCAATTCTGATTTGCCACCACCGTCAGATAAATCGTCAGCCAAACTATCAATATCTGATTCGAACGTTTTAAATGCACGACGATTTGCCAGCTCATCGAAAGGATGTACACTTCCATGCCTTTCGATTTCGAATTCATCATCATCATCTTCATCAAAATCGTCATCTTCTTCATCACCCTCGTCGTCATCTTCGTAAAAGTTATTTTTCGATTTTTTAAAATTTCCCTCAGACGATGGCTCATCATCACTAAATCCAATTTTACGCTTCAGATGATCATCAATGTCTAATTCATCGTCAGGTACATAACTGCTTTCTTCCAAAAGATTTCCGCTTTCATCATCCGATTGAATATGACTTTTCTCAGTTGGCACTAGTAAGTCATCATCATTACTACAACCACTAGCAGTAGTCAACTCTTCAGCTGGTGCGGCAGATGCAATTGGCGAACTCGATTTATGAGCAGTCGTTGCATCACTGCCACTGATCGCTAGCGCAGATTCTTGTGCATTGGATGTTTCATCCATTGTTGACATGTCGTTCTCCAGTTTTCGAGGTCACTGAAATATTATCAAAACGATTATTATGTAGAATTAAGACAGCGAAATATTTTTAAATTACGTAAGAAAAGTTTCGAGTAATAAGTATTCAAAGGGGTTACGCTTCCAATGTCTTGAACTATCATTGTTCACAAATTTTGCTTTGTATGTGCAGAGCGCAAAAAATGTTCTTCGGGAAACATGTCGAAATCAAGAGGTTTCATCAATTTAAAATTGTCTACTATTCCCGAAGCACAACTTTAAGGTAAATCCAATATATTTTTAAGCATTAGAGATTTGAATATTTGAATGTAGAAAGTGGATTGTACAATTGAAGAAAGAAGGATTGCTAGGTTCTGATGAACATAAAGATTAGTTACAGAGGAAACGAATATGATTCGATGTTATATATGATTCACTTGGGTAAGGTTCCGTTGATTCATTAATGCGTCATTATGGAGTGTATTAAAGTGGTGATGTAGGTAATTGACTTGGACTAGCTTGTCACTATTGAATTTTAGAGCGAACTCCAGTTAGATAGTAAGACATAATATGTGACGTAGGTTGATGTGGATTACTAGCTATATCTGTGTTTCTGACCGATTGTTTAAAATTGATTATGAAAACAGATTCCTACGATCTCTTTACCAAAGGCACCCACCCTATTTAAGGTTGGTGACACCTTCTCATTTCTAAGAGTAACTTAGATGGATTGTAGTAGTGGGGTTTGATCTTTTACTATCAAGCAATAACGTAGAGCATATTAAAGTTACCTAGACAAATCAATTGGTCGAAGCCGGGTTATACACAAGGGATATAATATATAGTTTCCAAGTATTTGCTTTCTAAAGGTCCTTGAACATTCACATATTATGTGAAGATCAGAAGATAACAGCAACTCTTGAGCACTACAATAACAGTGCAACAGAAATTTCCGCTTGAAAAACACTGGCATAGTAGTCTAACTGGAACCAATCAGTAGTGTCCTGGTCTACATTCCATTTTCGAACCGTCGGTATAGTAAATTTTACCAATCGGCCATGGTAGCCCATGATTGTATGATTCCCCGGACTTTTCTACCCCGTACGGAAGAATTGGCCTGAATTAAGAAGCAAAACTTGTAGATCGAAGTTACCGTATCGCAATAATTATGTTGTCGATCGCTCAGGATAATACTCTGTAAGTGAAAAATCAAGGAGTGTCCACAGAGAATTTGATTGCCCGTTGCTTCCGGCTTCCGCTCCGATGATGCCAACTTACTGGGGTATGACAAAACTCATGTTGTAAAGATGTAGATTGAGACCACAATATTTTGTGATTGCAAATACGACAATATAATAAAATCCAACTAATGTATTGCTTCCTTGTAAATACACAATTCTTTCAGTACTCAGTCCTTAATGACATCAATCCGCTGATAAAATGAGTAACACCAATACATTGTATGAGCTCATAGCGAGTTAATCACTAAAGAGAGCTGTATTTCATTTAATATTTCACTTCTAAAAGACTTGTGGTCTGCTTTAACACCTCCGGCGACGTTGGTTATTCTCCAATTTAGGCGAAAAAGTAGAAATCAATACGAAACTCTGAATTTGAAAAAGTGTCGATTCCCAGAGATATTAGCGAAATTGAACTCATCACTAAGTGCAGGAGAAATTGGGTTTTGACGTATCACAACTTGAACACCCGGTCAAACAAATATCACGGAATTAAAAATGTCGCCGATACGGCATAATAACAATATTTAGGTAAAGATCCTACAGGGTGTGTGGGTGAATACGAATACTGTGAAGGCATTTTAGACAAATATTTTCACATTCCTGAAGTCTTAAAACGCAAACATCACCAAGAGTTTAATATTTTACACCTTCACAACCACTGTTAGTTGGAACATAAACTAATTGCACAACATAATTGACGAATAACTGGCTTTTTAATTAGACTGAAGTAATCCATTTTGTTTGCAGGTATTTTTGCTAATTTAAACAAAGAAAATCACCTCACTAAACATGCTTTCCTCTATCAGACATATCTTCAATATTTTTCTGATTAAATTGAGAATCCTTTTGCTATTTTAAATTACTAACAAATATGCTTTTTCACTTTCACTGAAGTATTTTTTTAACATGAAATTGTCAAAAGGCAGCCATTACAAAACAACGGCGTTCCCTTCTCCAATGAAATTCTTTTTATTTTGCTTTTGACATTTCGCATCCATTTATTCATACGGAATGAAGTACATAACGATTTTTCCTCTTCTCAGAGAAATGGTAGAATGGTTGGTTTTCATTCATGTTTAAGTTTCGGCTGAACGTTTAGTTTAAACAACGATCGTTTTGTTCGTTAGTGAAATTGATGACAGTTGGGTATTGGGTTTTGATAGGTTTCGCAAATTTTCGCACGTCAAAACAACGACAGGGGTTTTGCGCTTAGATGGCATCGCGATAGCGCAATAGGGGAATAAGTTTGGGCTTAGGTGGCGCTGTGACCTTTAAAAAGTCGTGCATAGGGGAACGCCTTTGTTGTGAAGATGGCGCTGTTGTTCAACTGAAAATAGTGCTAAAGTAAACAAACATCGTGCT
>JANVCI010191102.1:0-10752 GCA_026413465.1 Trichosia splendens | reverse complement strand
TTTCTTTTTTAACAAAATATTTATCTAAAAACAGAAAAAGTCGAAAATTGAGATTTACATTTTTGTGAGGTTACGATCTTTGTTTGGGGTACAGATGTTGGCGCTGTTAAACACCTTATAGATTTGCTGAAATTTCGAAGAAGAAAATTCGTCGACTCTCAAAATTTGACATTTAATGTCACGGAACTTTCAACACCTCCTTACACAAATGAATTTGGAAATTGATAATTAAAAATCCATAAGTAAGAAACAAGAGAGATCCTAATTTGATTCTGATTTTCTGTAATTCTTTTATAAAACACTATTTTGAAATGGCAAATATGAGATTTAATATGAAAATTATTAATCAGTTTTCTACTAACGATTTAAACGCCTACTCTTCTTCGAAAAATTGCCTATTTTCCTACCTACTTTGTTCAAAAAAGTCGTGAGACCTGTTAATTCAAATACATCTTCTAGGAGTAGAAAAGAATTGAAAATAAGTTCAAAACTCATTTTCATCTACTACATACGATACTGTAGAGTCTACATTATCGGCTTATCAATTGGCAAATAGATGGAACTGCTGTCGTCTATTTATTATTCTTGTTGGCTCTATGGATCCTTTGCCCGGTCAAATATTAATCAATCAACCATTCTCGAGAATTTGGAGGTGATAATTGTTGTCTTTTATGGTTACACATAGATATTTCGTCGTTTTATCAATTTAAAACATGTCACATCACTATATTGTAACAGCTCAAAAGCCTACAGCCGTTACGGCATGTGTAACAGGTAAAAAAATGAAAAAGTTTTACCATTTTGAGGTTATGTTTATGTGCAGAAAATAGCATTGTATTCCGCTAATAATAGCTCAGCTCATGCAATTAAATCAATGCAATTATTCCATTTCACATGCATTAAATGTTTTCAGGAAATTTCACTTCAAGCACCGACTTGAATTTAATTATAGCCAAGAATTCGAGGTTAGAAATTTATTTGGTGACGCCGGAAGGACTTCGTTCGATAAAAGAGATTGGAATTAATGGAAAAATTGCTGTAATGAAACATTTTCGTCCCAATGTATGTATCAAAATGTCTAAAATGTCAAAGTGAAGCAGAAAACAATGTCATTCAATTTTTAGGGCGAACAAAAGGATCGAATTTTTTTACTCACCCAAAGATACAACGCCATGATATTGGAATGTACGTTAATTGACAATAATATAGAAATAATAACGAAAGCTCATGGCAATGTTGCTGATCGTGTTGGAAAACCTGCAGAAACTGGTATTTTGGCTGTTATTGATCCAAAATCACGCGTAATTGGTATGCGATTATATGAAGGATTATTCAAAATAATTCCTCTGGACAATGACACCAGCGAACTGAAAGCTACAACATTGCGGTAAGGGAATTTCTTTCAAGTACGATTTGTCGTCTATTAATTTCCTTTATTTGCTTTTAAAGTATGGAAGAAATGCTAGTCCAAGATGTAGAATTTCTTCATGGTTGCTCAAATCCTACGTTGATTGTAATCCATCAAGATGTAAATGGACGACATATTAAGACACATGAAATAAATATGCGTGACAAAGAATTCATGAAGATTGCATGGAAACAGGATAATGTAGAAACTGAAGCGACAATGCTCATACCAGTACCATCTCCTCTTGGTAAGTTGTTACAACTGTGCTAAAAAGACAATATGTGTTAATAAAGTCGATACGGACGAAAGGTCGCGAAACCTGAACGGCAGTATTTAAACCTGGAAGGGTTTATTTCAATATTTGACCTTATTACTCTAGAAGACGTTGAGACTTTCCGGAATTTCTTGAGCAATTCCTATTGGTTTCAATATTGCCTTCCAAGCTTTTCGTCCTTTTGTTTCCTTCGACTTTTCGTTTTTTGAGTTTTTTCGGGCATTCTGTGTTTCGTCTGTTTAGCCTATTCGTTTTTTCGAGCTAGACTTTTCTTCTGATATGTTGAAATTTTGACCTCGCTTTCATTTTCATTTTTTTTTGTCACGCATCGCAAATCTAGGTCTGCATCAAATCCCGATTATAATTCAATCTATTTCAGCAGTTGGCTTATTGCATCAGCTATAAGTGACGTACCGTAATGTATACTAACACAAAACCAAATCCAATCTCTTCATAAGGTTGTCAAATGCGACCATCTCTTTTACTAAACTGTTAAGAAATAGCATCATCATCTTTTTCCTACTTCTCGCGGGAGCATAGAGTGTCGCCAACGCAGACGTTTCTGTGCGAATGCCATCACTTTCAAACTGTTTATCAGTTTTACTTGCTTCCTTGAAGACTGTTCTATTTCACGTCAGCTTTGATCTACATACTCGTCGGGTTGCAATCCATAGGTGTTCCCGTAACATTTTCCTGAGGTCATCTTTTTGGAGCTAACAAAACTGCATTTTCATAGTGTTAGGTAGATCGGCTTTACAACAAGTTGCTAAATTTGTTCATGACGTTGTCAGTCAAACTTGAACGTAGAAACTATCACTTTCCTCAAGCAAAGGTCATAGCCACTGTTCAGTCAAACGAAAAAGGACGAGACTAGCACACTTTTTCTAGAATCAAAACGGGGCACCGTACCCTCGCTACTTTGACACAAGGAACCGAATCCCGAACCGAGCCCTTTTCAATATAAAGAACACAAACCCCGAACCTAAACCTTTTTTTTATTGTTCTGAGAACCGAACCCCGAACCTCCTAACCCTAACTTTTTTCACAGAAAGAACGAAACATTTTTCATAAAGAAAACCCAAACCAAAACCTTTTATTTTTTTTTTTTTGGAACCGAACCCGAACTGTTTCAAAGGTTCGGATCACCGAATGAAAATAGAAGTTAGACCCTATTTCTGTTTTACTTTTTAACATTTGTGTCTGAAGTATTTCAGTAATTGATAGCTATTATTCTCTGGCGCTGCTCTCTGCATTTTGTCTCTTTCTAATACCAAAGCCTATTTCAATTCATCACTTTTTCACATTGGAGCTAAAAAATTTTGAGCTTCCCTTTGGAACGTCAAATTTTCTGGTTTGCTGCAAAAACTGAGAAACACTGCACATTCTAACTGGACATTCCTAATTGATCACTTTGGTTTTACCGGTTCTTCTGTTGCACAAAGCTTTACAATCGTACGATCTTGTTACTTGTTGTATGTATTTACGTGTCTCAAATTTAAATATTTTGACCTACAGCTGTTGAAACGTAGTAATGTCTCTTGTGTCAATTCAAAATTTAACACAAATGTGGTCAAAAAATTGAATGAGAAACATTCATTTAAATGTGTGGAGCTTGTCTGCCAAATAAATCGTAACAAGGAGACTCCATTTATCAAATATATTCAAAATTTCAGGCGGAGCTATTGTAATTGGCATGGAATCGATTGTTTATCATGATGGAATCAATTACACAGCAGTTGCTCCACCAATAATCAAGGTTTTTTTTCACTTTCATCCAACGACGAGTGATATTTCAAGTGTATTTGTAACTTTTTAGCAAAGTACTATTAATTGCTATGCCAGAGTCGACAGCAAAGGGTCTCGATACCTATTGGGTAACATGAACGGTCATTTGTTTATGTTGTTTTTGGAGACTCGTGAAAACTCAAAGGGTACCTTGTATGTTAAGGATTTAAAAGTCGAACTTTTAGGTATTGTAATGGTTGTTTCAACGTTTTATTGAAATATTCTAATTCAAACTTTCAACATTTAGGCGAAACATCTATACCCGAATGCATCACATATTTAGACAATGGAGTTCTATTTATTGGATCTCGACACGGCGATTCACAACTTGTCAAATTGAACAAAAATGTTAACGAAAATGGAAGTTATGTGGTTCCAATGGAAACGTTTACTAATCTTGGACCAATCATGGATATTTGTGTCGTTGATTTGGAGCGACAGGGTCAAGGCCAAATAATTACTTGCTCTGGTAGTTTTAAGGAGGGTTCGTTGCGCATTATTCGTAATGGAATCGGTATCCAGGAACATGCTTGCATTGATTTGCCGGGTATAAAGGGAATGTGGGCTCTTAAAGTTGGCATTGACGACAGTATCTTCGAGAACACTTTGGTATTGGCATTTGTTGGGCACACACGAATATTAACATTGACTGGAGAAGAAGTTGAGGAAACAGAAATTCCAGGATTTTTGAATGAACAACAAACGTTTTATTGTGGCAATGTTGATTTTGGTCAGGTAATCGATCTAAATAGTATTGTTTGTAATTTTGCTAATTCTACATTCTTCTAGATTATTCAAGTGACGCCAGTAACTGCTCGTTTGGTACAAGGTGAAAATAGAGCATTAATAAGCGAATGGAAACCACCTAACAATCGTCGTATTGGTGTTGTTGCCTGTAATTTTTCACAACTAGTTTGTGCATCGGCTAGCGATATTTACTACATTGAGATAAAGGATGGGGAGTTGAAGCAAATTTCGTGAGTTCTTTTTAATTAAATATGTGCAGCTGCTACGGCAGTGCCGCCATGTTATTGCTTTAAGATCAAGCGGATCATGTTTTCGGACATTTAACATTTGAAGAGTGAGATCATTGGAATTTCTTGACAACTTTTTCTTGAGACGAAATAGAGGTAGAAAATTTTGTTCCCGAAACAAAGTACAAACCTAACTCTGAGGGTAAGTCTGAAATTAGTAGGTACATTGGCGTTCGTATTGTCGTATTCATTGACTCAAAGTTGTGTTACGTCTTCGTAAAAATACCGACGCTCTGTAAACCAATGACTGAATAACAGTCTTTCTTACAGCCAATAAGATTCCTGAAATTAATCAGATTTAGGATTCCACGTACTAACGAACTTGTATTTGTCAACGTTTGAGAATTTGCGTTATGTCTTCTCACATAACTCAGCGTCAGGATTAACTCTACAACGCCTAAGACATCTGGGCAATCCATTTCTAGATTTTAAATCACTTGAGGTTAACCAAGAAAGGTTAGAAAAAATCAATTTTTTCGAAATGAGAACAATGTGACTGAATCAATAGGATATATAAAATAGGTTTGCCCAACTAGATTAACTAACTCCTTACACTAATGCTCGAGTATGTCACAGAGTATGACAATTTTCATTTCAGACACACTACACTGGCTTACGAAGTTGCATGCTTGGATATATCAGTTTTGGATTACAAAGAAACTCGTTCAGAATTAGTTGCCGTTGGCTTATGGACAGACATTTCTGCATGTGTGCTGCGGTTACCAACGCTGGAAACACTTAACATCGAAAAATTGGGTGGTGAAATTATACCTCGTTCTATACTGATGACATGCTTTGAAGGAATGAATTATCTTCTTTGTGCCCTTGGTGATGGATCAATGTTTTACTTTTCGCTCAACAGTATCGACGGATCACTATCCGATAAGAAAAAAGTCACACTCGGTACGCAACCAACCATATTGAAAACATTTCGATCACTTTCCACAACGAACGTGTTTGCCTGTTCGGATCGTCCAACTGTTATTTATTCATCGAACCATAAGCTTGTCTTTTCAAATGTTAATTTAAAAGAAGTTAATCATATGTGTTCACTTAATGCCGAAGCGTATCCAGACAGTCTAGCATTAGCCACGAAAAATTCTGTGATTCTCGGAACCATTGATGAAATTCAAAAATTGCATATACGAACAGTACCATTGGGTGAAGCACCACGTCGCATAGCTTATCAAGAAAGTTCACAGACATTTGGTGTAATTACATTGCGAACGGATATCCAAGATTCCGTTGGTTTAATTCCTTCTCGTCCGAGTGCGTCGACGCAAACACAAAATGTTACATCGTCCAGTAATGTTGGTTCATTGCCGAAACCTGGTGCTGGAACATCTGCAAGCACTGCTGAATTTGGTCAAGAAGTCGAAATACACAATTTATTAATAATCGATCAAAATACGTTTGAGGTGCTGCATGCACATCAATTTATGCAAACTGAGTATGCACTTTCGTTAATGTCGGCAAAACTTGGTGATGATCCGAATACGTACTACATTGTCGGAACAGCTTTTGTTTATCCAGAAGAAGCAGATCCAAAGGTATGTTCGTTACAAACGAGTAAATGCTGGTTCCATTTTGTCCATGTTATTAATGGTTTGAATTACAGGTTGGCAGAATTATTATTTATCACTATTCGGATGGAAAACTGCAACAAGTAGCTGAAAAAGAAATCAAAGGTGCATGCTATTCACTGGTTGAATTCAATGGAAAAGTATTGGCTAGTATAAATAGCACAGTTCGTTTATTTGAATGGACTACCGATAAAGACTTACGATTAGAATGCAGTCATTTCAACAACATCATTGCTTTATATGTAAAGACCAAAGGTATCTCTCGACGCTAAGATTTCAATCGGTGATTGATTTCAATTCCAAATGCCGCTCATTTCAGGTGACTTTATTTTGGTGGGAGATTTAATGCGTTCAATAACATTGCTTCAACATAAACAAATGGAAGGTAGTTTTGAGGAAATATCGAGAGACTATGAACCAAAGTGGATGACAGCCGTTGAAATTTTGGACGATGACACTTTTCTTGGGGCTGAAAATAGTCTTAATTTATTTGTTTGTCAGAAAGATAGGTGAGTGTGTACAATGGAATAATTTTTTGTTACCGCATTTATTAACGTCTCTGTGCAATACATTTTTATTTTAGTGCTGCTACCACAGACGAGGAACGCCAACAAATGCCCGAAGTGGCACAGTATCATTTGGGTGATTTTGTAAATGTTTTCCGACATGGATCGTTAGTGATGCAAAATGTTGGCGAAAAAACGACGCCCACACAGGGCTGCGTATTGTATGGTACAATTAGTGGTGCCATTGGTCTTGTAACCCAAATTCCAACCGATTTTTATGAGTTTTTACGGAGCTTAGAGGAAAGACTTACACATACGATCAAAACTGTTGGGAAAATTGAACATTCGTTTTGGCGAAGCTATCACACCGATATGAAAACAGAAACTAGCGAAGGATTTATTGATGGAGATTTGGTTGAAAGTTTTCTTGATTTAAGCAGGAGCAAAATGATTGATACTGTGTCTGGATTAGAGGTAAATTTATCTAAATTATCTCAGCCATGTCAGGCTATCACTTCGGCATATGTTTTGTTTTTTTTTCTCTCTCTTATAACTTGCATTAACGAGGGTATTAAGTTGTCACTACTTAATCATCTACGTAGATTCGATAAGATCGATTGAGGTGAATTTTTTCCCAAATGTATTAATTATACTCAATATACCTATTCAGAAAAACATCTAACGGATACCAATGTGACCCTCTTGCAAGTCACCACAGTTCCTAATTATACGTCCATGGACCGCCATGTTTGTTGCAAATATAAAGTTATGTTAAATTGTAGGTGAATCAAATGGTCGGCAGTCAGCATTTTTATTAATATATATAGGCCACTGCTGATCGAAGGTGCTTTTTTGTTGATGGAGGTGTATATTATGCCATGGTTCGATTTGTGGTTCTGAACTATGGAGAATTTGTAGCAATGATGAGTAATGTTCGTTGCAGCCACATCAAGTATAGTCTTTGAAATCAGCCTTGTCACGGCCGGCTGCTTCATTGCATTCAGAACACCGAAAATATTTGATTCAAACAGTCCAACTAGTTTGTCGTTCAAAGTGGCTTCCAATAGGTCCATGCTGAGGTCCCCATAATAACGTAGCGGAAGTTGTTTTCACAATTTAACTCTAATTCTTCAAGAAACGTGTTAACGCTTCTACCAGGGCGTCGGTACGGAACAGCAACTGTTATGTTGATCGAAGGGATTTCGACTACACGGAAATGGTTATGGTCATGAGTCACTTTGTTTACAATGAATTTTGGCATAATGCCACAAATACTTTTATGAATGAACATTAATACCCCACCACATCTAACGTTTACCCTTATTCGGTGGATCTCGTGGTATCAAAGTATCTTAAATGTGGCATAATTGTCTTCAGAGAGCCAAGTTTCGCTAATCACAATTACGTGTAGAGTACCAGGAAAGCTGGAAATGCATAGTTCGACATCAGTTATCTTTTTTTGCGGGCTTCGTATGTTCCAATGCATTGTGTTCAACTCAACCGAAGAAGGGGGTATGACAGAACCGTTATTTCTGTGAGTGACGTGTAGCACGCTGGGCAGGTGTTCAGGAGTTCAGGTGTTCAGTTGGTCTCTTAGTTAAGTGATTTGGCTCTAGTCAAAAATTCGGATAACCCGAGAATGCTGTTTACGACGAACTAGAATCTGACCGTTTGAGGACCACACAAATTTGTAACCGTTAGGGCCTCTAATCGATCGAACTTGATATAACAATTGCTGATTAGACTGAGTTAGTTGTTCCGATATTAATAATGGTCGCTTTTTGGGCCATACATCCTCACCCCTTTTCCAATTTTCACCAAAATCAGGATTTCCCCTTGGACCATTCCCGACATTTGAAAAAAAATAGCCACAATAACGGATTCCTTCTTTGAAAAAGCCCTTTAATAACGTTTTTCTATGTTGACCTTCATTAGAAGTGGTGGGTTCAGTGACCGCGATTATACTCCCAAAGGGATGCAACTTCCTCTGTGTATAAATACTTCCAGACATTAATAGCAAAACTACAAAAGACAACTTTTGTACTTATACGTCATCAGTATATGTCCACTAATAGACGGAAAACCTCTTATTTCATTAATTCATAAATTGTTGATAAAGTAATGATATGCTCCCTCAGGCTTACAACTTGCAATTCACGAAATCGGGTACTTAATACTGACAAGTTTCGTTGTAAGAAACTAAAACATATCAGCGTCGGTATATCGTACTACTTATGTTTCTTTATCTAGCTGATAATGGCACCTTTAGGCCTGTGCCGAAATTCATGTTGTTCAATTACTGTTTCATAATTTACCGTTAAAGGGCGTTCACGTACAAACAAGGAATATTTGTGGCTCGCAATTCTATATGGCTACATTTGTAATGGGTTTGGTAGATGTGGAATAGGCACCCTGATTACAAACTTTAAAAGTGTAATATTCCTCCTGTGATCGAAGAATCTGACAGTTTCCGAATCAATACTCCTTCATCAAAATTATATTTTTTTATGCCATCGAGTGGTCTACAAACTACTTCGTCAGTCTTTAAAATATTTCTTTATGTTTACATTCATCCAGAGCATTTATATTTAGAAAATATTTTTCTTTTTGTTTCAGATTGATGTTGGTGGCACGAAGCGTGAAGCTACTGTTGATGATGTTATCAAAATAGTCGAAGATTTAACTAGAATTCACTAGATTAGTTTTATTCGTTAGATCATAGCTGACTAGGCTTATGAATATGACCAATTACAAATTGAAATAAAAATTTAAAATTTCACAGCCTACCTACATACAAATTAGAATATCTTTGACTTCAGCAAAAGTCAAACCTTGCTTTTACCGAATTTTGGCCGAATGTGTGAAATACGTCTCTATGAATACCGATGACGACTATAGGTACGTTGTTTGTTTTTTGGGTCTTAACATAACGGGGCTTGTCGTACTTCTTAGATTATTTCTTATCGATACGCCTGCCCCCAGGTTGCTGGGGATGACAATTGCTAGAGGATTTTGTTTTACTATGGTGTCTTAGGTGCCGCAGAGTTGATTTTTGATTTACACTTTAAAGTTTGAAAAAAGTCGATTCTCTGTGATTTCACACATAATTTTGAAGTTTAGGCGTCGATACGGGACATTTGTGACCAGGTGTTTCGATAAAAAATAATCGAAAAAGTACGACGCGCCCTACTTAACATCTAGGTAACTATAGTAGCGGTGGATGAAAAATCAAACGTAAAGAACATTTCAAGACCATTAATGTTGTGAAACATTTGAAAGCTTCAATCCTCGCATAGGAGCCGAGATAAAGATCGGAAAGTGGTAGTATCTGTGGATTTTCATTATTCCTTCTTGGAAATTGAAATTTCGTCCAGTTTTTCAGATTCTTTCTTGAACAATATCCGGTTTTTTGAGCATCTTTTGCGAAATTATGAGAATTCCTGTAAGGTAGGTTTTCGAGATTCTACCTGAGGATTTTGGATTCCTGTTATGCCGATGTAGACCTTCGTTAATTTTCTATGGTGACAAATTGTAATCCTATCAGTACGGGAATAGTCTTGTATGCTTTATTTTGCATACATTCAACATATAGATTAAAAACTTAAGCAATATCATGTCCAGATGATCTAAGATGGAATCAAGCATCTTCACATTAATTACAAATGGTGAAGCTTTTTGTTGATTGTTTGCAAACCTTGGCGAGTATGTAATGTTGACAAAACTTGCTGAGATTTATTCTAAAATGTCGAACGTACGGCTCAAAAACCAACATTTGCGCTGGTGTCGGCATAGGGTCCACCGAACCTTTTGTACCTCTTAGGGACGTACGGCTCGATGTTCCAAGCGGAGGTAAGAGAACAAATGTGGAAAAACAATTTAAGCTATGTAGCGAAGTTGATGTATGTGGTTGATACATCCTAATTTGTGTCAAATATCAGGAAGATGCTGACATTCATGTGGTAGATGTTCTTTTGTATTCGGATGCACTTACGTGTTAGTTACGACAACAAAGGAATATACATATTCAATTCTAATGATTCTTTGTCTTTATTCGTAATCAAGACATTTTAACTAAATTCTAGGAAAAACAATTTTTATTAAATTTCATCCAACAGTTTAAATCTCGTATGTTGTTCCTCAGGTATTACGTTGAAAAATTTTT
>JANVCI010188880.1:0-10773 GCA_026413465.1 Trichosia splendens | reverse complement strand
GTCTTAAAGGTGCCCTTTTGAAGTAATTGTACAGAAGAGATTTTTAAGGTTCTTGATGCAATCTTTTACTTTTGTGTTATTAATTTAGGCATTTTCATGAAAGTTCAAATTAACGCCTGGCCTATATATCTACAATTTATTGCTCATAATTTTCTGTCAATCTTTAGGTGATATGAATTGCTTAACATACATACTGGACGTTCAATTCGATTTTGGCTCAACAAATTCAGCATTTATGTATAACAATCAAATAACTTAAACTGCCCATTTTACGGTGTACAATAAAAAAAATAATAAAACGAAACCAACATCAAATGCATTTTCTCGTCTGTACACACCCCATTTACCATTCATATTAATTTATCCGAAATCCCTTCAATGTTCTTAATAAAAAAGAATGAAATCAAACCCAAACACAAAAGTTCAATGTACGCGACCCACAATAATCATGTATAGAAAAACCCAGCTCAAGCACAAAAAGCACTATAAACACAAAATATATAATGCTTACATTACAACCATAAAAATAAATCATGGGATTAATTACCATTCTCTGTGTATTTCGGTTTTAATAATATGGCTACGAAATTGTGAACAAGAAAACTAAAATACATATAGATTCTAATATAACCATTCACGGTACATTGTACCTTATTCTGACGGTCCATAGACTTTGCCATATAAAACGTAATCTCATCTTGAAAAACATTGTGTTACCTAATTTTCGTCTACATCACTCACTCCATAATTTCATGTTTCTCATCAATTTTCACAAAAAAAAAATTGTTTTTGTACAACTTCTTGCACCCGCTCACACCCTTCATACTGTGATATTAATCACATCACTTAATGGACTACCATAAATATACATTCTCTATGTATTAGCTAATGTAGCTACCATGGTTTCAGTTATTTTATACACTGTCTTGTTTTTACAGCATCGTATATAGAACTCAATTTGCAAAGCGCCTACCAAATTAACTCACTTTGATGTTTGCTACTAACTTCAACTCTACAATTTACAACTTAAATTAATGGAAAAGAGTGGCGAATAAATAATGGAAGAAATTAAAAAAAAGGAAATTCATAAAATTGTATTTTTCATTCTAAAAATGAAAATGAGCTTTTCAGATTTATTTTTATGCGATTTTTTTTTAAACATTTTTCTTTTCCTTTTCACTTATCAAAGCTCAAAAATTACAACTTACCGTGACGGATTATTATCCTGTGGATGCCTTAGATGTGCTCTTTCTCTTTTAAGTCAGTTTAATCTATCAACCGTTATTGAAATCAAACCCAATAACAGCTATTCGAACAACATTTTATACCAGGGTCGTAGCTATGGTCGGGCAAACACGGGCCGCGCCCGACGTACACTCTTCGCTGTCCGACCTGGAAAATAAGGTTTTATATCCTAACAGTATGAAAATATTGGTAATAGCTTAGATCTTTCATTTCGGTGCGGGCACATGCCCAACCTATTTATAGAGTCTATCTACTGCCCTGCTTCATACCTACCTAATGCCAAAGCATTTTCTTCAGTGATTATTGCAAAGAATAATACGACAATACCGTCAAAGCAAACATAAGAGGAAGGTGAAATATTTATTTGAAAAAGGTTGATATGTTTATGTCAAGTAATTTATGGTTGACACAACTAAATACACTTACTTCCTACAGTCGTAACTTATGATCACTTTTCCGAGTATTCACAACTTATTCGCAAATAGAAGTTGGATATGAATATTAAGGGTAAAGAAGATGCTATTCTTATCCGCAGTGCTTCATGACATTTAACAAAGGCTCGAAGCGCACAACGTTGAGTGCTCGTTTTCCACCTGACCGATTCCTATTCGGTTGCAGGTGTAAGCAGAACTGAATTTGTTCGGCCCCAACGAGCTTAACAAAGTCACTAAAATTAGGAAATTAACAGATTTCTCGAGAATATTTTTATTACATCCACTCCATTTGACTGCTAATACCATCTATGGGGGCGGCACAAACGTTTGTGTTCGTTATGTTCCACACATGACGAAAATCGTGTGCGTAATGTTGCATAAATTACAAAACACCACGCGAAAAAAGCAGGTGCAGCAATATTGCACAACCAAACTGTTGTGCCAAGCAAACTGCTGCGCTGCCTTCACTACAACCTTGCTATATCGACGATGGTATCGAACAAATGAGATAACTGTCCTGGTTGTTCAAAATAAAAAGATTTAAATTATCACTTTGACACCCACCGGAAATTTATCCCGCTCAGGCTTCGGTCTATCCCTTTAACTATACCTCAGTCCGAAAACAAATGACCTAATTGACTAGACATTCATTTATTTAACTGTTTATTCGTAAATTCAATTCAAATATAGAACAAAATGCAGTTGTTTAAATGTGATGGCATGACCGAGGGCAAAAAAATCAAAATAAACTTTTCACACTGTTTTACGTAACCAAAAAATTCTAGTTACGATAAAATATTATTTCTACAACAAACTCTCATTATCTCCAATATTAAAACGATATGTACGATATACATGCACTATATGTTCATAATATGTCTGCCATATCCATATTAAAGCTATTTAAAAGGATCAACGGGTTTTATGGCATTAAAATAATAATACCCACATGGCACATCAACTAACACAGCACAGTCTACGATATATTCTTCAATACAACAGAAAACAGAGCAAGAAAATTTTCAACCAAGGAAAATAGTGAGGCAAATAGCAATAAATGGATAAGAAAGATTGCAAACTCAACATAAACATAACCAAGACAATATCCTTTGTACGTATAGGTATATGAGGTATATCTGCTGAGTGTTTCAACGTAAACTTTTCTGCTGTGGGTTTGGTCTTAATACGGTTTTTGATATTATTTTCTTTTTTTTCTGATTTTTTTTTTCGCCATCCAGTACAATAATATACGTTAAGGAGATACACATAAGCATTGGATTAGATACTCTTTGGAGAAAACGGTTCATAAAAAAGTTACGTCAAATTATTGTGTATAATAATAATAATACTGAAAATATAAAAATTCCCAAAGCAAAAGTTTGCCATTTCGATGAGCCTTTTTTATCTCATTTAATTCTAGGTATATTATTTTTGATTCGTTGTACTTTGACATTGTGCTTGTGTGCACATTTGGGGGGTATTTAGATTCTCTGGGGATATAATTATATCATTCTGTAAGTGAACAAAAAGATTTTTAACTTTTATTTTTGTATTTTTTAGAATTATCTTGTTGTTTTAACGTAAGCAAAATTATCATCTGTTGAACATTTCTAATTTTTTTCTAGTTTATCTGAGCTACTTATTCAATGTTACACTGATTAATTGTGGTGAAACATAAAAAACAAAATTCTAAAACGTTGACTAGTTTTCTCTAACTTACGTTATCTTCCTTAACAGAACTGTGAAACAAAACTTCCAGTATGAGTCAACTATATTTTTTTCCATTTTTTAGTTAGAGCTGTCGCAATGGCTGGGCATTTGCTTTTTTCTAAATCTTTTTGAGCCACGGAATTTAATTGATTTTAGTTTATCCTGCAACGGTTTCTAATATTTTATATTCGCCTGTGCTGTATCTGCTATATCTTAGCAATTTCTGGAAGCTATCATTTTCCTACTGAAATCTAATGCTTTTGTTTCTTGAATGAAATTCTTCACGGTTGCCAAGAAACGTGAATAATAACACATGTTATTAACATTCAGTGTAATCTACAACATAAAACAGACGAAAACATACAATGGTAGTCGCGGTCAGATAACCAGACATCCTTTAAGACATCTCCAAAGGGAAAAAACGACAAATTCGAAAACTCAAGTTTCGGTGTTTTAGAAATCGGCCAAATGCCAAAAGATTGAACTTATAAACACTGACCTTTTAGAAATCCCACATTTCCAGAATTCGACGGTACTTCCCGAATAATAAAGCTCCGAATTCTGAATGTCCAATTTTCGAAAGGCTGAATGCTGCAATGATGGTACTTCCAAGAGGACAAGTTTTCGAAACGCCACATTCTTAAAATTAGGAAACATTCGAAAACGATAGATAGATAGACAGACAGATAGACAGACAGATAGACAGTAAATTGCTCTTATGAAGTGGCGATCGCTACCTAGTGTAACATTGTAACAGTATCAGAAAATGCCACAATTTATAGATTAACAACAATTATAATTCTCGAAGTCGTAATTTTCGAGAGTTGGAATTCTTTAAGAGTTGTAAATCCCGAGAGTTGTAATTTTCGAGATTTTTTGACTGATGACCTCATATGACCTTAACGGAAAAAATGATCACATATAATGACTATTGCTATTTAATTTCGGATTTTGGCCTTTTGCAATTTGTAGGTATTTCCCTGACTTCGCATCTTTCGGGTGAACAAGTCTTCACATAAAGTAGTTCAGCTGACGCTATGCTACTTAATAAATAAACTTCAAATGCAGCTGTACGTACGTAAAACAGTTTTTTAATCAAAGAAAAAAATATTTAAAAATTGGTTTGTTTAGCAGCTCGTTTGTTTTTGCACACACGACTTTTTCGAATAAATTTAATTATAATTTTTTGTAGTACCATATAAGTACCAAATAACATAACAGACTCTGTAAAATTTTCACTAGCATCATACCTACTTAACCTACACAGAGTTTGCAAAGAATGCCATGAATTATTTTCCATTACTCTTGTTGTACATGTGCAGCAATATTTTGTGTTGTTCATATTTTCTTTGTTCAAGAGAAGAAAAAACTCGGTCACATAAATTGTAACAAGGAATATGTGATTTTCGTCAAGCTTTCCAAAATCCCTATCCCTTATATGTGAAACTATATTGAGGCATAAAGAAAATTCATATTACATTTTCCTATTTTATATTTCCTTTAATTTTTCGGGATCAATCTTCACCCCGCGCCATCTTTATCGTTATACCTAAATGCGTGCATTATGTACTCCCTACACGTTTATTCTTTTTATTTTGTTCGAGTTTTTTTGTGCGTAAATATCCAATAATGGTGTATGGTTTGGATGGTTGTAGGTTTTTAGGAATGATGTTTGAATATACAAATATATACGTATACATTTATATATTGTTCAATGGTTAGATGGAAAAGACAAGGCGATAAAGTAGACTAAAAATATAAAAATCGATTTTTTTTCGAGAGAAAAAAAAAATGAAAATATGTGATGCTGTGTGAAAATATAAAGCATTTTTATGTAAAAAATTATGTAGAAAAAAAAGGAAATAACACGAGTAAGGACAACATTGGCCTAATTTGGTTTTATGTGTACATAAGTAAGTATCCTCACCCAATGACATATAACAATACATCTTTCCTTTCGCTGAGTTGAAGTTTAAAAAGAAATTTTTATTTTAGCATTCCAACGAGACTCTCCGTAGTGTAATATTAAATGAAAGATCATCAGAAGTCGAATCAGAAGTAGCAAGAAAGAAAAGAAAAGAAAACAGTTAATTTGACTTTAAGAAAATTTTATGATAAAACTGGTACATTGCTATTATCTACCACCAAGCAAACCGGACGCATAAATTTATTTAAAAAATTCCCAAGTGATTACTAAACATTTCTTGTTCAAGCAAGTTTCAGGCATCTTTTAAATATATGAAAAGCTTTAACATGGGGAAAAAATCATTTAAATTAATTGTTTTGTGTATACGTTTTGGGTAGATGAAAATTATAGTTTCAAATTACTTTGTCTTAATTTTTCACTGCTTTTAATTTTCTCTAAATTTTTGCAAAAAAGTTTATTTGCGATCTTTTTGACCATTTTCGAATTTGAGAGGCTTATGTACCTTATCTTTTATTGTTATATGCTATATGATTGAGTCCTTATCACATATCACAATTATACTCAGTTTCAAGTAGAAATACTCTAGCTAAACCAATAACCATAACCAAGCCGTTTCCCATAACCATAACCACAACATTCAAAATACTGCTCAATGGCCATATAAATTTTTGCATCAAATTTTTGTCGAATTTTTTTGCTCTCAGAAACAATGAAAAATATGCAAAAACAGTTTAAGTTTTTAGAGTTTTTAAATTTTTTTCGAGGTAGATCGGTCTAAAAATAGATATTTATCACCGTCGCGTCGGCCAATTTTGGCGAGCACTGCACCACTCCTACTCAACCCAGGTGTCCGAGGTATATGTTCTCCCGAAAACCTTTTCCGTAAGCTTTCCAACGATACACTACTTTTCGTGTTTCAGCAAGAAAATTTTTTTTTTATAATTTATTCTTTGCTCTGGAGCAGCACCGAGATATAGAAGGTGCAGAAATCTTAGAAAAAGTGGCATTAAAAATGAAATTTAAGCAATTTATTATTTGTGACGTACTTGAGTTGGTTGGAACTATTTGTGTTCCTCCTGTTAATAGTATCGATTCCATATCGCTCTCATCACCGTATAGGTAACCGATATCCCAATATGACGTTCGACTTTTTTAATTTTTGAGTTACTTCGTAAACCGACATACAAACAGGCATTTGTGAGTCTACTTATTTTTCACTACTGAGCGCAATTATACTATGATGTTAATAAGTAGTTTAGCTATTCGAAGAAATCTGACTTACAAACGCTAAAACGTTAAAAAATATTGCTCGCGACTCTATAAATGTTTGGTTCCCACAACTGCTATGACTACGGTTATGCTAATTGCTAAGTGGAATCAGGTTTGAAGGAGTGGAGTAAAAAGTCACATATATATCCTTGTTTGGAGCGCTCCCACCCTGACCCTCGGTTTTATATATATATTTTAATTTTTAAATTGCGCTACTTTGTTTCTACACTTTTTATCATTTACTACACTGTTGAAAGGGCGAAAGAAAAACTGCCCCATGGCTCTTAAAAGCAAGCGCGGCCACTACATTGCTGTTCCCACTACCTATAAATGTTCCCACAGTTATAAGCTCCAAGAATTCCTAAAATTTAAATTTAGTGATTTTGTGTTCCTTTTAACACTTCTAGAGGGAGCACCACAGTATTAAAAAAATGTAATTAACATGGCTACTGCTCAAGCACAAGAACGCAGATTCGAATTTCTAAGAAGCGGTTTATTAAAAATCTCTTGATACTACTTTACACTACACTTATTATGATCGCTAAATTGAGAGAGTAATCTGATTAGTATTTTTGAACACGTTTCGTATACTATTACAGAATGCAATTGTGAAATGAATTAGGTCTACCAGCCATTGACGTTGTAAAGTGATTATAACAAAAAAAAATTCTTCAATTACTTTAGAAGCTAAGAAAAAGGAAAATTAAAGAATGAGAACATCTATCATTTACGCAGTATCCCAGTTGTATGTTGAACATTGGCACAAACTTCGCACTTCAAAAATACAATCTCTTCCTCGACATCATAATATCTGTCTTTGACATAGCTCTAAAGTACCTATTCGCATATATTCATATTAAATCTTTGCATAAATAGATTTTCACATTGTACGACATGTATACCAAAACCGAATGGAAGACACCACCTTTCCAAAATATACTTGTCTTCCATTAATCCACCCTCAAAATTTCCACACACAAATATTTCAAAAGAGATATAACCGAAATCTAACTTTATGTTTGGTGCTGACTTAGGCACAATTCTTTTTTTACGTTCATTCTTATTTTCGCCATATAAACACACATTTTCACAAGTCAAATAAAAATTTTCGCAGTTTCCTTTCGTATATAGATTTTTACGTTAGCTTCACGTTTACTTCTTTATACGGAATTGTGCGTTTCACTTTCGTTTTATACGACACACTGAGCTACATAACAGAGAATATATAAATATGTTAGATAAACACCCCTATGTTTTTCACATATATTAGCACATATATTGAAACTAACGAACGAAAATGTTATATAATCCCCTCACAATAAAAGAAAAATTATCGATTTTTGTTTCTTTATAGATAGTGAATATGAGCAAGACCATACAAAGATGACCAAAAAAACAGTATTAAATTCATCCATAAGTACAACATAATCATCATTATCGTTCTAAATAAGAACATGGATACATTTTCTATTTGTAGGAATTTATGTTGATATTTTTCAGAAAAATACGGAAAGTGGTCTGTTAGTTTGCATAATGACCTCACTTTACATGAAGTCTACCATTTTCGTTTCTTATTGAGGCACTTATATTCACGTAAAACTTCAGAGAAAACCGCTAATTTGGTTCCTACGTCGAAATAGACATCAAATATTTCGCTAGCATCGCGGGGTGAAAACGGACGTCGAGTCTCATGGAAGGAGAACTAGAGTCAAGAGTGGTGAGATGTTGGGTTCTTGAGGTACTACATCTTTAAATGATAATGGTAATTCCACCAAAATGTGAAAATATATTTTCAAGTAGGAATTCATTCGCACCAAAACGAATTCTTTGTTCAATAACAATCTCATCTATATTAACGTCATTGGATAAATTTACATATTTTTGTCATCCTGTTTTGACGTTACCTGAATGCTAAGAAATTTAGTTTGAAAGTTATGTCATTGAATCCTCACCCATTTTAATAATTTGTGTTCAACTTCCCAAAAGATCAATTTGATTAAAAAAAAATTCTGCCCACGTTGCATTTTCATAATTAAATTTTACATTCACCCCTCTAATTAATGTCTATAATGACACTTTCAAACAGAACAGTATTTTAATAACGACTCACACAACTAAATTACGTGTTTCAATCGGGTATTATTGAAACGGACCGTGGAAAAATATAACGTTGTCTACCAAACTTTTCATGTTTTAAAATGCTTTAAATGCGTGAAGTTCACACTTTCATCTAATATATCAAAATGTAAAGGAGTGCATGAATCCTAATAACTACTATTTTGTGCAGATTATTTAAATGATTTGTCTTATTTACTAAACGAAAAAAAGAACTGAAATTTTCCAATAAAATGCTGATCATGTATATAGTGCCCTTTTTTTATCATGCGAATAATGTAGCATCCACCATAAGTCCACCCAATTGAAAGCAAAACTAACGAATGAATATGTGGTTTTATCTGGCACGTGGACAATTTCGTGTTCATCCCCACATTTAACATTTTGTGAAACGTGAATGAAACTTTTTTTTTCAAACACTCAAAGCACTTTGCTATCTTTATATAACACAAAACAAAAAATAAGCGTGTTGTTGACAAAGTTTTCCGGAGTTTTTTTTTTATATTCCCTTATTTTATCTTGCATTCAAAAATAGACTTTACGAAAATTATTTATTTAAATACTGTGTGTATGTATATCTTGCCTGGGAATTATATAATGAAGATGACGATGTTTTAAGAAAATGAAAATATTTTGTAAAAAGGTATAAAACATTGAAAATTGTTTATGTAAGGTAGACACATTGATATTCTATAGATAGACATCTGTCCCATACAGTAGCGGTTGTGAATTTAACATTTTTAAATATTTTGACGAGTTTTTTGAGGTGTGTTAAGAGAAAGATTGTAAAAGAAAAAATACTAAATTTATATGATTCTTTAGAAATTTGTTTACTTCACCGCTTTTTCTACCTGATTTAGAATTATTAAATTTTATTTTTGGTAAATTGTCGTATAGAAAACGTGAGCTATATATTCTGGTAAAATAGTGCTTTTTTAAGCTATGGTGAGGTTTGGTTTTTTTTTTTTTGAAAAGAAAAATTATTTCAAATAAACAAATTCTAGAATACCACTTTCGGGGCTATTTAAATTCTGCGGACAGATTTTATTTTACGCCGAGTTTGATTCCTTTGAAAGAAATCAATACTGGGTTGTCAAAAGGAAGCAAAATACAGGGAGATGCGGGAAATTATCGGTATGCGGTAAAAAATATCTTTAATTTCACAGGTCCTGGGACCTTTCCAACTATATCTCGTTTGCAACGTTTTCCCAATTTTTAGATGAAGGTTGGACCACTGTAAGCGGATACATGAGGATGTGAAAAATAGTAAACCCGAACAGTATACCCTTGGAGGTGGGAAATAAATCTTGATATAGATATTTCCTACCCTTTTAGACGATTTTCATATCCTCGAAAAGAACCTTCTACCTTCTTTACCGATTTTGACGTTTGATTGAAATGTATACTTTGTTATGGCCCTAAAGATGGTGCTACAAAAAGTGCTTAAAATGACAAGAAATATCCTCAAAACTGCATCTAAAAGTTGTCAAAATAGTACAAATAGGATGTCGTTGGAAAGATCTCATCAAGACCAATTAAATCCTACGAAATTGGAGAAAATTTACCGCCCTCTGGTGGTAAATATTCGTTAGAAATAGCTAAAAAGTGCCATTTTTGACGTTAATTCCTCAAAACTTCATATAAAACTTAACAAAATGGTACAAATTAAGGTTCGCTATAAAGATCTCATCAAAATCTATCAAACTGTAGTAAATTGGAGGAAATTTACCACCACCTGGTGGTAATTATTCGTTGAAAATCACTAAATAGTGACATTTTTTATGTTTTTTCCTTCCAACTTCATATACAACTTATCAAATTTATCACATTTCCTCCAAACTTCAGTTGTTCCAAACGGGGTATCGCAGGAAATTGAGGATATTTTGTTGTATATAATTTCCCGAACTATTATTAAAATTGATATGTGTTAATACAGTCAAGACGAAATACTGATGTAGACTTGACAAAGTTGGGCAAATCATCTTTTTGTGAAACTGTATATGCAGGGCCGTAGCCAAAGGGGGCAGGGGGGGGCGCAGCCCCCCCTGAGATTTTTGAAAAAGGGCTTTTTTC
>JANVCI010188879.1:0-10688 GCA_026413465.1 Trichosia splendens | reverse complement strand
GTGGCCGTTTACACTATAATAGAGCAATGGTTAGCACAAGTGCTTTCTACTGAAATATTCTCTTGTCAGTGTCTGATTCAAAACTCAACCGCCACACTAGGGATGTGATGTATCAACAAATAGATCACATAACCGATTAGGATTGGCTGATTTTTTACCGGTTGCGATAGTGAATTAGTGTTGCAAGATGCTAAGGCGCAATACTTTGAAAGCTCATTCTTTTTAGTCACTGTCTTGACTATGGCTTTCTGGTGAGAATTTTTTCCCTGGTTAAGGTATATGTCGTTGTTACCCTCACCACTTTGTGCTGTGAAAAACTTTAGCTCCAAATTTTGTGTTCTGACTACTTCACTATCACACTCTCAAATGGCATGATATCAAAGTGCTAAATCGGTTTACTCAGCACTAGACAATGCAAATTCGACACATTTCACAACTAAATAAATAAATATTGAAAATCCAGGCGATGCAAAGCAAAAGATATTTGCGGAAATGAAGTTGTTCGAGAAGTCGCATATTGCTACACTGAGGGCAGTTTTTGTCAAACATGGATCAACACCCAACCAACGAATCAGAAACCGGTAACATCAACGTTTATTACTGCCAAACCAATTAGAAATAAGGAACAACCACCGATGGCTGCATTACAAAGACGTGAAACAACATCGAATTCTATCAACAGCAACTTGTTCTACAACGCAAAGAATTATAAACCACCTGCATACGTTCCACAGAATTTTCAGTGCGGTTTCCCTTATGTTCGGAATAAGCCTAAACATTATCTATGGGGAATGTTGCGAATAATTGGTGGAAAAACTTCGAGAAAGGGACAATGGCCATGGCAGGTTGCAATTTTAAATAGATTTAAGGTAAGATATGTGGTGAAACGTTCGAAGTGTTTAAATTATTTAGGAAACAGTAAAGCCATATGCTTGAATTAATCTTTACTCAGTTTCCAATCCCAACAAAACTTTTACAAAATTGATACATAGACGTTGCTTATGTACCTCTGTTAACATTGCAGGAAGCGTTTTGTGGAGGAACGTTGGTTTCACCATTTTGGGTTCTTACAGCAGCTCATTGCGTTCGTAAGAAACTGTTCATTCGTTTTGGTGAACATAATTTAGATGTAAGCGATGGATCTGAAATAGAATACAGAGTTGAACTAGCATTAAAACATCCGAAATATGATAAAAGAACTGTTGACAATGATGTTGCAATGCTGAGGTGAGTTTTGTTGAACTTCTTGACATGGAAACCTAGAAAAAGTCTGATGAATTTCACAGATCACCACAAGAAGTGGCACCTTCAATGTACATTGGTTATGCTTGTCTGCCACATAGTTATCAACAACTTCCGAAAACTCATCAATGCACAATTATTGGTTGGGGTAAACGAAAAAATACGGACGAAGCGGGAACAAGTCTTCTGCATGAGGCTGAGGTATTGGTTATAATTTGATGTCATACACTTCCTGATTATTATTTGTGATACAATGTTTCTGTAATCCTCTTTGAGAAGAAGTATCGTTGCCATATCCTTAACAGAACTGAATGGGGAAATTGGGGTCCTCCTTTGAATCACATGACATAATCGGTAACACTTACGGTTAGTTCTGTAGTGACTGGTATTTCATTAAACCGAAAACCGAAAATCGAAACATCTTTATCATTACCCTGTTCAGCCAACAGTAAACCTGTTTGCAAACAGGCTTGGAGCACAAAATGCAGTCACAATCCTTTGTGTCATACCGGTACTTTGGGCAATGAGACTGCAGACGTCCTCTTTTATGAAAGATATGTCTATTTCAATTGAATTGCTGACAATACATGCACTTAGGCCTCAGGTGGGCCCATTGTGCCAACCTATTAAGCTAGTGTTTAGACTCGTACGAAGTATGCGGTATTATAGGTTTACTCTTGCGTTTGTAACATTTCGAATCGGGATCCCAGAGTGGAAGTGCTCCACCGACCATGGTCCCAATAAGCCGAATCCGCAAAAAAAAGTCCGTCCGTCGGTCTGTCCACTCGATAACTCGAGTAAATCTCAACCGATTTTGATACATTTTGAGGCATAAGGAAGGTGCCGGGAGGTTGGTTTTCGAAATTGGACCCTTTCCTTATGGGTCCACCTCTTTCCAGGTCTAGAACTTAGGGATTTTCATAGGTTCGATTAGGTTTCCTAGGTTCTTTTCTGGATTTGAGGCATAAGGAAGGTGTCGGGAGGTTGGTTCTCGAAATTGGACCTTTCCCTGATGGATCCAGCTTTTCACATCTCTAGAACTTTGGGATTTTCATAGGAGCGATCAGGGTTTTTGGGTTCCCTTCTGGATTTGAGGCATAAGGAATGTGTCGGGATTTTGTTTCTCGAAGTTGAACCCCTCCCTGATGGATTCACCTCTTCCCAACTCTAGAACTTGGGGATTTTCATAGTTTCCATCAGGTTTGTTGGGTTCCTTTCTGGATTTGAAGTATGGCGAATGTGGTACTAGTTGAGTTCTTGGAAAATCATCGAATTTTCGAAATCATTGAATTATCAAATTTTTCGAAATCATAAAACTTTGAAATTTCTGAAAATAATCGAATTTGAAGAAAGTGTATGTCCGGCTTCGCACGGGTCTTCGGAATTGCCCTATAGGCAATTTCCCGTACCACAGGTGTTTGAAATTGTTATATATAAGTGCACATGGGTGCATATAGTTGCATCTATATGCAGGTATGATATGTAAGGGTAGTTTTCAATCAAAGAGTTTGAAAAGGATATTCTGATGCTGCGTTCGTACGGGTCCCTTCCCCTATGTTTTGTTTTATTGTTTGTACACCATTAGTTGGTTAGGAATTTTCTTAATTTGGTCATGTAGTCCAGAATGTCCCTAGGATTAGTGCTTTGATTGTGCTATAACTATATATGTGGCCTCCAAGGTGATTGTATGTGGATGACACAAAAGCTGGACAGTGGCACAAAGAAAGTGTTCGTCGGTTTCCATTGAGTCTCCCGACATAGTACAGCCTGGGTCTGTGATTCTTCCGATGGTGGCGAGATGTCCGTTTAGCCCGAAATGTTCCTTCATGACTCCAGTGAATGTTTTGAGATTTGTTGTGCTCACATTTATCAGGAATTTGGAGTTTCTGTTGAACAATTGTATGCAATTTTTGGACGGTCTGCATCCTTCATGTTTGTCCCAGTACTCATTAAATTTGGAGTTCTTCCGGATTGCTAGTTTACTCCTGATTTTCGACTTTGGAATGCCTATTGTTGGCTCTGGTCCGAGTGGAATGATAGTTGTTACGTGCTTGGCAGCTCATCAGCCTTGTCGTTTCCTTTGATGTCTGAGTGACCAGGTACCCATATTGTTACTTACTTATGCGGGCACTACAACCCTTTATTGGTTTTGGCCTACGCGACCATACTTTTCCAATCGGACCTATTCCGCTACAACGTTCTCCAATCGCCTAACTCAACGGCATCCTTCCATCTTGTTTTGGGTCTACCTGGCCGCCGATTTCCATCCGGATTTGTATTTAGCAGTTTCAGGGGTTTCTGAAGACTGTAGTAACTCCTGTTACCAAGCGTTACTCTTCTCCGGACCTCTCGCCGGTGTTATTGTCACTATTGACCTGCGGCGGCCCAAGGTAAATAAAGCTGTCGACCGTTTCGAAGTGTTTTCCATCCACTTCTAGCGTATGATTCGGTGGTCTGCTCTTAGACAATGAAGTTCTCATGCACTTGGTTTTCTCCTCGCTAACTTCGAGACCGAATTCTGCAGCACTATCGTCCATCCTCGGTGTAATTTTCTTCAACAGTATCCGAATTACGTCCCATCAAGTCAAGATCGTCGGCGTACGCTAACAACTGACTCAATTTTCCGAAAATGGTACCGCTAGTTTCCACGTTGCTGTTCCTGATCACTTTCTCCAGAACAAGATTGAAGAGTAATGCCGCCACTCCGTCACCTTGTCTAAAGCCGTTCGTAGTTTCAAAAGTCTCCGAGAGATTGTGTCGAATTCTGGTCCGAGCTCTTACATGCAACAGTTTTTCTGGGAAACCAAATTCCGCAGTTAATGTTCATAACTTCCTTCGATAAACTCTGTCGAATACCGTCTTGAAATCAACAAACAATTTTTGTATAACAACATTAAACTCGCTGCACTTCTCCATAACCTACCCATATTAGTTTGGTGTTATTATCGGTAGCCGCATTGTTTAATGTTTCCCAGCATTCCATCGTCAACGAGTCTATTTTGGCTGCTTAATAGCTGATTCGCTGTCTGAGCAGATATTGAAGGTGTTTGGTTGAATGTAATACTCATTACTTCCGACAGGAAAATGGACGAATAGGCTCCTAGTGTGACGGAGACGTCCTTACAACCGATGGTTCTGAAATGTCTTTCAATGTACCAAAGACTTGATTAAGAGAAACGTGTTGAAACGTGGCGACTTTATGGCTCATTCTATCGTGTCCCACGTAAGTTCCAAGAAATCTATCGAAATTCGAGAAAAACTTGGAAGCTTAAAAAGCTTTCTTGGACGTTTGACAGAATTCTTAAAACGTAACGTGAGAAACGATATAATGAGCCTTATGATTGTAACTGAACTCGCTACGTTACTAGCTCTCTTCATAAACTCGAGTTCTCCATGACACCCACTTTCTCATATATGCTTTGAATAAAACACCACTAGAACTTTTTTTATGTACTAAAGACCGAATTTTATACGAATAGTTTAGACGTATTGGCTTTTAGCCCGTACAAATCTTGTAGGAACTACTAGACGGATTTGCTGTTAGTTTGTACGTGCAAATAGTGTCGGTCAGCCATCATAAACCGATTTCATAGTTTGTAGGTGCTGAACCTGCTGATATAGAGAAAAGTAAATGTTTTCCTTTTGAGTCCACTGATTCGATTGCACTTTTCTGTAAATGAGCGATTCTTCTTCCAGTGACACTCACAACACTATAAATCGTTCTGGATCGTAAAATACTACATATCTTCCCGCATCTAAGCTACCAAGTGAGAGATTCATGTTTCAACTATTGTTTTAGGTACCAATAATTTCAAACGAAGATTGCAAGCAAGTATACTTCGATTATACGATAACAAAAAATATGTTTTGTGCTGGACATAAACGAGGGCGAATCGACACATGTGCTGGTGACTCCGGTGGGCCACTTTTATGCCGGTAGGTTAATTGCTCTTAATGCAAATTGAGCTTTTAATTAAGATAAAGATTACCATGATAGCGATGCAACAATACCAAATCAACCTTGGACGATTTTTGGAATAACAAGTTTTGGAGACGGCTGCGGAAAACGTAACAAATTTGGCATCTACGCTAAAGTACCAAATTATGTGGATTGGATATGGTCGGTGATAAATTGCAATGGGAACTGTAATGCAACCACTGCAATTTAATAAAACCTTTCGAACATGACGCGACTGATAAAATTATTGTTAATTTGTAGATAATTGAATAATATAAATCTGCTGAAAAGTGTAACAAAAAGTGAAATAATATTCTTGTAAGAACCTCGTTATTGTAGACGAAATGTTGATATTTATATTGAATTAAATAATTTGATTGGCTCGGATTGTTTATGACGTTGACGCAAGTTCACACACCGCATATAACACAACTCAAAAATGTGGTTTAAGAACGACCAACGACCGGTGGCGTAAATAAGGAGGTGCTAGTGTTACGTGCTTGGGGGGGGGGGGCTGTCGAATCTATAAGGAAAAGCGGATCTATCAGGAGTAAGCTCGGATCGGCAAAAGAAAAAATCAAATCAATTCCTATCCTACTTCTACACCCAACTTTTAAAAAGAAAATTCGTAATTAAATAAGCGAGCCAAAAACGAGAATGAATGAAATGATCTGGATTTGGAACACACATATTAGACAACAGATGTCCCTGAAAAGTAAGTAACGGCCGGAAAGAAAAGAAAAAAAACCGAGCAATATATTCGTCGTGGTCGAAGCGTTGGATCATTCATGTCGGAACCTTAGTGCAATTCAGAAGTGTGTGTGAAAAGCAATGTCATTTGTTCAGAGAAATGATAAGGCAGGCAAAGCTCTGCACCAGATAGAATTCAGATGTTAAAAGCTCCGCCCAATATCATAGGAGCTTACATGCATCATCTGTCAACTGTGTTTTCAATTTATTTGACATCGGCGTTCTACCTGGCGCAGCTTTACCTGCCTTATCATTTCTCTGAATTTGTTACAAGCAAGCCTAAAATGAAGTTAAATAAAAACATAATTCCAGCTGTGGCAATTAGAAAAACCCGTACGGACGCCCTTATACGTACAAAACGTACAAAACACGTCTGCCTCTCTGTTTGTATGCATGTTTGTCTATCAGTTTGTCTGTCTGTCCGCCAGTCCAAGTCGTACCACGTAAAATCATCGAAAAACAATTGAAATCACTTCAAATCACCTAGAATCACCCAGAATCTCCTAGAATAACCCAGAAGCATCTAAAATCACATAAATCACCTAAACTCATCTAAAATCACTTAAAATCACCTAAACGTACCTAAAATTACCTAAACTCACGCAAATTCAACTAAATCCACGAAAAGTCACTTGAAATCACCTAAAATCACTTAAAAACACTTAAAATCACCTAAAACCATATGAAATCAACTTTCTCGCGATAATAAAGGTGAAAATCGCTCATAGACATTGTTGTAGAGAATTTCAAGGCAATATTGCCAAAGAGATGACCAAAGTCGGTCAAGCGACTTTGGAAGTTATGGCCGAAAATGTGATCAAATTAGGGATCGCAAGGAGTTTTAAGCCAATATCTCGCAATATATGAGAGATAGAATGTTGGTGTGAAAGACAAAGTCATAGGGAATCGAAAATTCTAATGAATAAATGAGACATAGAAGGTTGGTGACAAAGGCAAAGTTGTAGGAAAACGAAAACTCTATCGGATTACATGTTTGTTTTTTTGAAAAAGAGTTTCAGTTTTAGGGTTTTTAGGAATATCTCGAAATGTATGGGAGATAGAAGGTTGTTATGAAAAGTTATAGGGAATCGAAAACTGTAAATGACTTCATTTTTGGTTTTTTGGAAAAGTACTTTGTACGCTTACCTTATATGTTTGGTATGCTTATCTTATGTATATTGGATGAGTGATTTATGAACAAAGCATTCATACGTATTTCATTAAAATACATTTTTCCAAATTATATGTTCATTCTACTTTTGTCATTTAATAAAGCCAGACCATAATTATAAACTAATTTGTTTTATCTAATCACGCACATATACGGATTCGATTCCTAGATAATAGCATTCTATTAGGTTAAAGGGCCCAGATAAAATAGATAAAGCAGTTATGGCAGAATCACACGGAAAAATTAATTTCGAGAAGTTGAACAACAAAAACTATTTCAATTGGAAGTACCGAATGGAACTATTTCTGAAAAGACAAAAACTTTGGAGTATTCTGAATATAGCGAAACCAGTATTATTAGCAGATAACAGTAATGCTGACGCTGTTGAAAAATGGGAAGATCGTGATGAAACTGCACATTCGTGGATATGTTCATGGGTTGATGATAGTCAGCTAGGCCATGTACGACGAACAAAAACGGCGAAAGAAGCATGGAATGAATTGAAAGTATATCACGAAAAAAGACACAATAAGTAATAGAGTCTCTATCATACGGAGAATTTGCAATACGAAGCTAACAGAAGGTGGAAATATGGAAGAACATATTTCCGCGCTATCCGATTATTTTCAAAAATTAACTGATCTTGGAGATATAATATCAAACAGTTGGAGTGTTGGAATGCTTTTAAGCAGCTTGCCATTGAGTTACAATACACTAATAATAGCTCTAGAAACACGACCAGAAGCAGACTTGACAATATCGTTAGTACAAGAAAAATTAATTGCTGAATTTCATCGACGAAATGAACAGGAACATCAAAGTGATGATGCGGTATTGAAGATATCAAATGAAAGAGTTTGTTTCTTTTGCAAGAAAAGTGGCCACGTTAAGAAAAACTGCAGAAAGTTCAAGCACTGGATGTTTGAAAATGAAAGTAAGGCCCATGACGATAAAGCAAAAATGATCGGACAGAATGAAGATGATCATTTGTTTATGGTGTCACCAGAACGATGTAATAATTGGGTAGTTGATTCAGGTGCAACAAGTCACATCGCAAATAACAAGAAAGCTTTCGTTACATTGAATAGAATGGAGCATTATCTGAATGTAGCGGATGGAAGGAAAGTTCGTGTAACAGGCAAAGGTACCTGCAGACTTCAGCTTGTTAATGAAAAAGGAGATGAAAGTACAGCATTAGTCACAGATGTGTTGTACATCCAAGAAATTGAAGGAAATTTATTATCAGTAAAGAAATTGATTGATAAAAACTTTGAGGTACATTTCAAGAAGGGTAAATGTGAGATTAAAAAAGATGAAAAGCAGATTGCGATCATGGACGTGTCGAATCTATTCACGCTACGTGTACCAGACAATGCATGTATGGCAGTAAAAGAACATAACTCAAATTGCATCCATAACCTGCATCGTATTTTTGGACATCGTGATCCTGAAGCAATCAGAGAGATGAGTTCAAAAGGCTTGGTTAAGGTGATCGATTGTGGAATACAGCAACAATGCGAAGTATGTCTAAAGGCGAAATCAACACGGCTACCATTTCCAAAACAATCATTGAATAAATCGAATGAAATATTGGAGTTGATACATACAGACGTATGTGGACCAATGCAAACAGTAGCATTGTCTGGACCTATGGAAGCGGATTCGTTCAGTGGAAAACGGTATATAGTAACGTTTATTGACGATTTCTCTAGGTTCACAACAGTTAAATTTTTGAAAGAGATATCTGAAGTTGAAATGAAATTGAAAGAGCATGTTGCAATGGTGAAAAACAAATTCTCTTCCACTCCGAAAACGATAAGATCAGATAGAGGAGGAGAATACACTAGTGAAAAAGTAACTACGTTCTTACAGTCAGAAGGGATCAAAAATCAGTATAGCGCACCATATACACCACAACAAAATGGTATAGCAGAGAGAAAAAATCATTCATTGGTCGAAATGACTCGATGCATGCTTACAGATGCAAATTTACCATTGAAATTTTGGGCTGAAGCGCTGAACACAGCAAACTATTTACAAAACAGACTACCATCAAAACCTATTGAATCGACACCATACGAACTATGGAATGGAACAAAACCAAATTTAAATCATTTGGTTATTTTTGGATCAAAATGTTTCGTTCACGTGCCGAAACAAAAACGCAAAAAGTTGGACAACACGGCCACAAAAATGATCTTTCTTGGATATGATGATGAATCAAAGGCATATAGGTGTTACGATCCCGCGAAAGAAAAGTTAGTAATCAGTAGAGATGTACGTTTTATCGAAAACCAAGAAAATGTTGAACTGAACTTATATGACACTGACGATGATTTGAATGATGTGGAAACTTATTCAGTGAACACTGACCAATCGAAAGAAGTCGAAATTCATACAGAAGCATCTCCGACAAATATCAATGAGGACAATATACAACTGAGAAGATCCGAACGATGTAACAAGGGAGTTCCGCCGAAAAGATTTGTCGATGAAGTAAACGTTATCAAAGACGGGATTGTGGAACCAACAAAATTGAATGAAGCGTTATCATGTGCAAATAAGGATCAAGGGATAGATGCAATGAACGACGAAATGAAATCTCTCTATGAAAATAACACTTGGAATTTATGTGAATTACCAGTTGAAGAAAAGCAATCGGATGTAAGTGTACATTCAAGTTGAAGACGGACGTTGACGGAAAAGTTTGTCGCTTCAAGGCTCGACTAGTAGCGCAAGGATATTCACAGAAATTTGGCGAAGATTACGATCAAGTCTTTGCACCAGTTATGAAACAAACAACATACCGCGTCTTATTGTCCATTGCTGGCAAAGAAAAAATGTTTGTGGAACATTTTGACGTCAAAACTGCATTCTTAAGCGGAGACTTGAAGGAAGTTATTTATATGAAGCAACCACCCGGATACGAGAACGAGAAAGGAAGTCATTTAGTATGTCGATTAAATAAGAGCTTATATGGATTGAAACAAGCTGCAAGAGCTTGGAACGAGGCAATACATAAAATCTTGATAAATGCGAAATTCGTACAAAGTAAAGCGGATCCTTGTCTATATTACTTGGACCAAAATAATGTGCGATGCTATGTCTTGATATTTGTAGACGACATAATAGGAGCATGCAAGTTAAAGCAAATGATCGACAACGTGAAAGCAGTTATAAAAACTAAATTTCAAATCGAAGATTTAGGAGAAATTAAACATTATTTGGGTATTCAAGTCAACAAGGATTCCGAAGGTAACTTTAGCATAACACAAAAGACCTATATGCTCCAAATTGCATCAGAATTCGGTCTAAGCGATGCAAAATCAGCTAATACTCCAATGGATCAGAATTACGGAAAATCAGTTGATGAAAGTAGCCCATTATTGGATAATGAAAAGTATCGAAAACTTATTGGATGTTTACTCTTCATATCAATCAACACGAGACCAGACATATCCGATGTATTTGTTACATAACCTTCTATGTTTGGTATAAGACCTTATGTAATTCAAGGTTATGCATACCAGGTTACGACACCGCTTTATGGATCAGGAGAGCAGCAGA